>VWZV01004561.1:315647-390358 GCA_013397155.1 Irena cyanogastra
GGGTGCGGCTCCCATCGCCCGCACATCGGAGGCGCTCGCTCGCGGCTCTCGGCGTCTGTGGAGGGTCTCTTCAGCGCCATTCAGAGAATAGCGAGTTGGATCATCGAAGTCCAACTCCTCCGCCCCACAGTACAAAGTTACTTTTGCAGAATTCCGATATTCGTTAATGCTCACCGTGCCAGTCGCTCGTGTGTCACACGCAGCCGGGATGGTACAGACAGACTTTACTACAAATTCAGCCCTGCTCCTGAGAAAAACTCTAACCCACTAAGAGCTCCGTGAGCTTCAAATGGCTTTCTTGCAAAAATATTTCGTCTGAGACTGAAATTATCAACAATTTAACATTTACATATAAAACAGGAAAAGCGTGGCCACAGCTTAAAATCCATGTAATTTTTAATTCAGAGATTACCAGCATTATTAAACCAAATAACTATAATACACCCAGCAGGTTGCAATGCATATGGTTCTTCTAGAAACATGCTCCAGTAAAAAAGATTAATTAATGTACAGAGTGGAAATACACAATTACAGTCATTGCAGAACAGCCCCAAATAATCACAGCCAGGTAAATGTGGTTATTCAGTTTGTGGATTCACGAATTGGTGTTCTCTAAAATGAAGTATGTAGTGAAGTTAAAGTAGATGTGGGAAAGGTCAACTAAAGTGACCAAGCCAGTGGAGCATCAAACTTACATGAGTAATGTGAAAAGATGGGAACTCATCTTGGAGGCCTAGTTCAATCAAAGCTGAGATACAATCAATCACAAAAGCAAATTGGTTGAAAAAGAAAAAAAAAAGCAACTTTCTGTAAGACAAGAGCTAGTGATATTCACTGAAATAAAGAGACCATTTTCAAAGTGCTAAAAGTCCTTTTCACAGTGCATGATATCTGTAATCTTTTGCCACAGGTGCTTATGGAGGCAGATTGTGCTTGGAAATTCAAAAGAGAGAAGAAAAACTGATGGTGATATGAGAGAATAACGAAGGCTGAATCAAACTCTTCGACATCCTTAATCCAAAGCCAGCTGCAACTGCAGAACTAAGATGAATGCAAAGAGCAGTTATGGTCTTCCTAGCCAATCCCTTCCTGCAAGAGTCAGAGATTAAATGCTGGGCTCAGACTCCAGTCTGGCCCAAGAAGGTGTTTTCATGCTCTTGTGTTCCCTCTAAGACAGAAGTCACTGCAGCTGCACCACTGTTATTGCAGATCAAGACAAAACTACAAAGCAAGTAATGGGTTTTGTGGTTCCTTTTTTTGATTATTAAGACACACTTTGTCATACTGCTCATTTTCCACTGTCCTGTGCAAAAGTATAGTCAGCACTATTACATTTACAGTTATTGAACAAGCAGCACAAGATTTAAAAATAGCATAACACATGCCAGGTGGCCACCAAGCAGGTTTGTTTTTAAAGGATATGCAAATCAGTGTTACCCTCATGATTATGAACAATTCTAAAACAAGTAGATATTAACAATGTTATAGGAAATAACTGATGTGCCTCTTTTTCAGTAGATATATAGTTCCTTTTCTTCATTTCTCTTTTTACAGGCTCCACGTTGGGCTTAACCCATAGTTCATCCAATAGCCAGATGTTCAGCCAGTTTGGCTTCCATCAGAAGAGGCTGTTTTGTACACTTACCAATGATTTGATGTAGACAAAGAAATATGAATTGGACTTCAAAACCTAGAAAGAATGGCCTAAGGTACAGTGGACTTCAATTAGTTTTATTTGCCTTCCATTTTCAGAGCCTGTGTGGCACCTTTTTATCCTACTTCCTCAAGAAACTTGAAGTCCACAAACTTGAGAGTTATGTTTATGCTAGGGAAAACTGAGATTATTATCATTTTCAATCAAAAGTTGAAGCCTTGAGAAAATACCAGGTGCTGCAAAACATAGCCCAAAATTCAATGAATTGGGATAGAAACAACATGGCTGAGTCTCAA
Organism: Irena cyanogastra; assembly: GCA_013397155.1. NCBI lineage: Eukaryota > Metazoa > Chordata > Aves > Passeriformes > Irenidae > Irena > Irena cyanogastra. The sequence continues at coordinate 317,598 of VWZV01004561.1, forward strand.
GCTTGACTTAGAATCCTGGGCAGGGTTTTCACAGCTGATTGAAGTAACCAGACATAGATTTCAATCCATTCCCTCACACTGAGAAAGCAAGCTGTGAAACTTCAGCTGACATCCAAATATCCTCTAAATTATGCAGCTTTGATTCAGATCTGTTTTCAGTGTGATCCTGGGAGACAGGGAAATAGAAATGTTTGATTTCTATTTGAAGGCCAACAGTTTGGATGATCCTCTCAATTGTTAGATGAAACAGGTTCTAACTCTCCTTGTTTGACTGTGTTTCAGTGTTTTCCAGGAGTTTCCCAATAATCTAAGGCACAGTGTGTTTACCTCCCTTGCCATAAACTCAGCCTTAGTGTCACACTGGGTGATTCTGTATCTTCCCCCCATCTCTGTGGGTTGTCACTTCTCAGTGGCAGTGGTAGGGTGGTGAAATTCCTTTCCCTCCTCTTCCACAGGAACCATCACATCATTCTCTGGAAAAGACTCTGTTTCCTGCTCTGGGTAGTGCATTTCCAGTTCCCCTTCCATGCTTTCCTGGGCATCCAGGTTACTTTCACATCCTTTAACAGCACAGTTCTTGCCACTGGGCACCTCTGAAACAGAGCCCACGATAACAGTGTCGGCCTTCATGATGTAGAGTTTTTCTGAGGAAGGAAAAAAGAAGTGTTGAGCATGGTGAGCAGTCACTGCTGCCCCAGAGATGGCTGGTTTTCATTCAACGTTTTTGTTAGGACTCTGGGCATTTCAGATCAAGTAGATTGTGCTTCCCTGGGGTTAAGCCACTGAGCTAGAGGTGCAACTACAGGAGAAAGACAAAGTGGAAAAGGCAGAAGATATTCATGAGAATCTGTTAGAAGAAGCAAATAATTGGGATCTAGATATAAAGAATCCAAGGTTTGTGCTCCTGCTATTTAAAAAAAAAAACACCATGTGAAAGAAACTTTTGGTTAAGACCAGCACTGTACAGAAGTTCTGGGGTCTTAGGACCTGGAAAGAAATTTGTTTCTTTCTAGCTGAGAATAAAGTACAAAATTTTCTGAATCTTGAGTCCAGCTTGTTGTCTTATTCCTTCACAGAAAGGTAAATAATGCCTTTTCAGTGGCTTGCACCACTGCACTTAGTTCAGAAGGATGCTGCACATCAGACTCTGTAGGTTAATTGCTTGGAGATATTTGGATATGGTAAATGAAATCATCACATTCATCCCAATCCATCCCTCACAGTAAAAACAGAAAGGGTGTTTGGTAAGGAGAGGTCAGGTTTTGTAATATGGAAAATAACACCTTCAAATAACCTCAGAACTGGGTTTGGAAGCACTGACAGAATGTCTCATGTAGATGGTGTCTCAGGTCACAATTCACCCCCTGTGAATGATCTCCTTGCCTGACTTTATCTCCCACCCTGTGCCATGGTCAAAGACTTTAGGGGAACACATGGGAGATACATTTCAAGCCATTATTATGAAACCAGAGAAGAAAATGATAGCTAAGTACAATTCTCATTCAGTATTACAGCATCATCTTCCAGATGACATATTCAAATTTCTTCTGTAAAAGCTACATATTCCAGAATGAAAAGGAAGAAGAAGGGAGTTTTCTGTCAAATTCATAGTGACTAAGACAAACATGAAAAATAGAAAGCATTATATTCAAATGAACAGGTATTTTTGTGTCAAAGATCTGGAGATTCAGCACAATCTTTCTTAGGAGATTTGGACACTTTGAAGTTTACTAATAATCTTGGAATGACAGTATGTGCCATGTTTGAAAATTTGAAAAAAGATGTCAAAAGGAAAAAAAAAATCAAAAGCAAGACTCACCAATTCTGTTATTTGTGTGGTCTCTGACTCGAGAATCCACAGGGCAATCTGGGGCATTCCCACTGCTTGGTGTCACATCAGTCACACTCCAATGAGGACTCTGTGCTTTTTCTGTGCTGGACACCAAGTTATTGTTGGTTTCCAAAGGAAGGGTTCTGCCAATTAACTGCTCCTCTTCTAGCCCACTGTCAGTGGTCAGTATGATCTTCTGCCAACACAAACAGGAGAGCAGGAGTGGGGTGAGTGTAGAAACACTTTGGGCATTGCAATAGGTCCACAGAATCCTCCTGTGGCAGTCAGGATAACGGAATGGACATCCCAGCACCTCTGTCACAGAGTGAAATGCTCCAAGGTACCCAACAGGTATGGCAACTTCAAACCAGGCTCCTGCATCACTGAACACCATCTTTCAAAATAGTGTTTCTAAGTGAATTCACAGATTTCTGATGACATTTTCAGGAATGTACCTCATTTCCACTGAAGAAAAAAATGTTTTAACTACCTCTTAGGCTTTGCAAAAACCTATCATGCTCCTATGGAAGAATAGAACAAGCCAGAGGCCAAACTGAATTAACCTCAAAATGTCATTGCCACAGCAGAATGTCAGATAGAGGAAACAAGCTCAGACTACCTAACACATGAAGAATTAATTACAAGCAGTTCTTCAAAAGAGGAACAAAAATCTAAGAGAGGCTAAAGGTCCTGCATCACAGTTTTTTGGTGGTTTTGATCTTCTTCTGTTTCCACAAGGTTGGGAAGGAGAAAAAAAAAGATTCTGAAATGTGCACTTTATAACCCTTGCTCATGTCTGACTCTCTATAGAGGCAAGAACTGAAGCTGCTCACGATTCAGGAATTATCAACTACACACTGAGATTATGACAGCTGGTTGCAACCAGAGTGGCTGCAAAAAGCAGTATCTTGTGTGTATCTTGCAGACACACAACATTTAAAAGCAAACTCATTTAAAAAACAAACAAAAAAAATTAACAGTCTAAAGAGTGATTTAGCAGATCTGGACATTTAAAGATAACAAGCCTAATAAACTGAGAGGACTCAGAGAATAAAAGTGGCTGTAATTTCACTGACAGAGGGGCAATCAAACCAAGTTGTGATGATTTCAGCCATTGAGGAGCTGCTTTCTGTTGTTGCCATATGGACTGATGTTTGTCCTGTTCATCTGCAAACTGTACTGTAACACCAGGAGCTTGTCCTGAAGGAATGACAAACCAAACCCACTGTGTACCCATATCACAGCCAGGCCAAATCCTGCAGAGGGAAGGGGATGTGGAGAGAGAGAGGAGAAAAGCACAAATCCCATCCATGTGACTGGAGCAGTAAGATAAAATGGGACTGGCACACAGAGTTCTCCCAGAAGGAAGAAAAGGCCTGTTCCTCCTGTGATTTCAAATCTTGTCCCATGGAATGCACCATGAATGGCTTAGCACCAAACCAAACCCCCTGACAAGGAAGATTGGCAGCATCACATTAGTCAACACCACATCAACCTCAGCTCAAGACATGGAAGTCTCAAGTCCTAACACATCTCATCCCACCTAAATTATTACATATTGTACAGGGAAGTCCAAACTAAAAGGCTGGCATTTTTGAAAATAACATTTACTTTGGCATGGAAAGTGATCTGTTTTGGACTATTGTTCACACTTACTGCACATTTATTCACGAGATCCGAACCTGCAATGGAAAGTAAAAACATTATCAGAAGAAACCTCATAAAATCACAAGAATGTTAATATGTGCTCTGAAAGATCACCTAGCAATGTGCTTTCTAAACCACTCACTGCCCACCCCATATGCATGATGATTTTTTTAAAACTCAGTGAAATGACACTCCTGAGGTGAACCAGCAACAGGTTGCTGCCAGGACTGTGAGATCCTCCTGTCCTCAAAGCCTTTTGCACCACTGTCCCCACACCACAACTGGTATTCATCTTATGAAAAAATGAACTGATGAAATTGTCTAGATATAAGCTTATTAAAAAGAAAAAAAATTAATAACTTTCTACTGGATGAACAAGTTAGGTCAGTTCATCATATTGTCAGATTATTAAGGGGGTGGGATTTTATGCACAGTTCCATTAGCAATCCCAGGGAACATTGGGCAAAGAAGAGAGGTGAGAAAGAGGGAGTGTGCAACACTCTGTAGCACCATGAAGGTAGATGGGCTCAGGCTTTCACCCTGATGTGCAATCACCTTTATTTTCAGAGCATCAGCTCTGTAATGCTACACAATAACAGCTCCGATTGTGCCAGGCAAGTGAGGGAGAAAAAATTCCTTCTTGAGAAAATTAAGCTGCACACAAGAGGTTTTAAATTGTGTTCCTAAATGGATGAATATAAAAAGCTCTGCTGTGTGGTGATTAGAATCTGACACAACAGAGAGTAGATCTGTCAGTGGCAGTGGAATTGCTGAGAGGGGATCAGCTAAATGGGTAAAATGTTTGCACTTTATGGGATCTGGACAGGTTTTTTTCCGAACACGTCTCCAGTATTTGGCCGTCCCGAAACCAGTCGGGCGTTTTCCAGCGCTGACACATCACCCAACCCTCCAGCCGCCGTGGGGACAAAGTGCCACCTGGTGGCACCTGGTCACATCCAGCGTGTCCCCTGCCTGCTCAAGAGGAGCAGGACTGACTCTTGCACGGCAGCAGGGACATATATTTGACATGAGGAACTTCCACTTTTTAAATTAAAATTCTGTGAAATAAAATGCCACGTTAAGCTATGCACTTATCCTTCAGACACAGGGATGACACTGCTGGGCCACCAGTCACTCACTTTGAGACTTGAGCACGTATTTGTGTGCGATGACCGAAGGCAGGTGTGCTGATAAAAGAAACCTTTCATTTAGTCAAACTCACAGCTTCACCACACCCACAGATCCACAACCAACCCACCGTGTGCACATCCTGGCTTCTATGAAAGAGGGAATGTGGTTTTGCAGACACACCCCACATGGGACTCTAGGCAAAGCTATGGGGAGTCAGTGTCAGTGAAAATCACTCTTCCTCTCATGCTCAAATTCCAATCTTGTTCCCAGAACCAAAAGCTACTCACACAGTACTTCAGGTATCATTTAATACTAGTGTCTGTGCTGAGAGAAGAAACAGCTAGCTACCCTTTGCCCTCTTGCAGGTCGCCCACCTGCTTCCCTCTGAATTCACAGCTGCTTCCATCTTTCACGTTCTCCAACCTCCTGCACGAGCAGCTTGTCTTAGACCCTTATATGGCCTGTGGAGAATATTCTCCTCCCCAATGACCTCCACAAATACCCCCATATTTGAGTTTCCCATCTGCTGTTTGGCAGAACAAGCAGCACATCACGTGTTACGGCTTGAAAAACTCACGCTTTCCTCTGAGCACAAGGATCCGCTTCTTGCAAACCTTCCACTTCCAAAACATCAGCGTGCCCCCGAGAAGCACTGTCACAGAGAGAACCACTGCCCAGAGCACTACACCTACAGCACAGAGAGGGAGCACAGGACAGGCTGAGAAAAGGCACAGGGGAAACCCTGAGCAGATGCATGTGTTTGAACAAAGGACTATAGACATCATTTCACAAGTCAGAGGGGATTTGCAGGAAGTTCCCACATAAAAAATGTGTTTACCAAAGATACTTCCAAATACAAAGTGCTGGAGATAGTAAATGCTGTGTCTTTGTTACCTGCTGTTGTCATCTGCCCCTTGGCTGAGGTGGGAGAAGTGTCAGGCTGAGCTTTCTCCTCAGGAGTCAAACTGGGATTTGCAGTTGTGACACTTAGAAGGTCACCACTAGCAGAGGTCACCAGGTTCTCCTTAAACATCCTCGGGTCAGAGTTTTTTGTTTCATTGCTGAATCTCACGGACAAAGTGTTTGGGGTGAGGTAAGTGGGCAGCTGGTCCAGGCAAACTTGGTCGTGTGTAGCATTTCCTTTCCTTAGCGTTACTTTGTTCAGCTTGGCACAGCTGGGTATGAAAAAGAACAGGTATCACTGCTGTAGTACAAGGTGCAAGTGTTTTCCACGTGACAAACATCCCTTGGTCATTTTTGTACCAACTGCAATTATTGCTTTCTGTGTACAAGTCATTATTATTCTCATCCCCGTGGCATTAATTCTTGGCCTGGATGCAAAGCTGCTGCTCACACAGGGTGCAATTCCACTGTACTTAGTGAACTAAAAACGAGGCAAGCAGGATTCTTTCCTTCCCTTGTTCCTCCAGCCCAGAGCTGTGCAGCAGGTACAAAGAGAGGCCTTCTAACCTCTGCACGTGAGCCCACAGTGACTGCCCTCTTTCTGAGATGAATTTGTATATTTTGCATCAGAAGTGACATGCCCTAGTTCATCATTTATTGATTTCAATAATTAGTCAGTCCCATTAAAGAAGCACAGACTTACTTGGTGTGGGGTTTGCAGATGTCTGTGCTGGAGTTCTGATCAGAGAAGGTCCCAGGAGGGCACTCTTCACACGTGACATCATTTGTCGAGTTGCCTGCATAAAAATAATGTCTGAGGACTGACCAAATAAAACACATCAGGTCCAGGTCTGGGGAAAGGTAAAGTGGGCAGGCAGGAATTCCTACCCCTGGTTTTGACTCCAAAGCCAGGCCTGCAGGCAGAGTGGGGCTGGCAGCGCGAGCAGGTGTTCTCCACAGCGAGGCGGCAGAACAGGCCCGGCCGGCACTCGCACACGCGGCCGGAGCTGAGGGAGCAGGCCTGCTTCTCCACGAGGTCCAGCTCTGTGGGCCACAAACACAGGCAGTGACACAGCATCACCTTGCAGGGAAGCATTGGCTCACAGACAGCTGAACATGAGCCATCAGTGTGCTCTGGTGGCCAGGAAGGCCAATGGCTCCTGGCCTGTACCAGGAGCAGCGTGGCCAGCAGGAACAGGGAGGTCACTCTGCCCCTGTGCTTGGCACCTCGAGGGCTTGTCCAGCTCTGGGCCCTCAGTTTGGGAAGGACGTGGAGACTCTCGAGCACACCCAGAGGAGGCAATGAGGCTGGTGAGGGGCTGGGAACACAAACCCTGTGAGGGAGCTGGGGGTGTTTAGCCTGGAGAAAAGGAGACTCAGAGGTGACCTCACCACTCTCTACAACTCCTGAAAGGTGGCTGTAGCCAGGTGGGGTTGGGCTCTTTCTCCAGGCAGCTCTGACAGGACCAGAGGACACAGCCTTAAGCTGTGCCAAGGGAAATATAGGTTGGATATTAAGAAAAATTTCTTACAGAAATGGTGATAAAGTTCTGGAATGGTCTGCCTGGGGAGGTGCTGGAGTCACCATCCCTGGGTGTGTTTAAAAACAGACTGGATGTGACACTGGGTGCCAGGGTTTAGTTGAGGTATTGGGGCTGGATTGGACTTCATGATCTTGAAGGTCTCTTCCAACCTGGTCATTCTGTGATTCTGTGTGTGAAATGTAAACTGGTCCAAAGCTGAGCAACACCAGTTGTAAGGCCCAGGAAGCAGGGAAAGGTGCTGTCCCTCTTCATGATCACAGACAGGTTTGTGTTGAAGATGAGCTTAACACTCATCTCATTCCACTCCCCTGCCATGGGCAGGGACACCTTCCACTGTCCCAGGCTGCTCCAAGCCCTGTCCAACCTGGCCTTGGACACTTCCTGGGATCCAGGGGCAGCCACAGCTGCTCTGGGCACCTGTGCCAGGGCCTCTCAACTCTCCCAGGGGAAATACTTCTTCCTAGTATCTAATCTAAACCTGCCCTCTTTCAGTTTAAAGCCACAGGATGGTAATTTAAGCCATGAATAATTAGAAAAGCCTGTAGATAATAGCTTGTAATATAAGACAGAAAGCAGAAACCAGACTGGGATAGCATTGGAGAGAAGAATTTTTAGGCAGTCCCAGGTCACCCAGGCAGTAACATGGATTATGTGCAAGGCAGCATTCTGCTAACTCAGTAACCAAAGATGGGTAATTTTGCTGTGGAAATTCTAAATGAATAAAATACAGATTAAATGTAAATAAAAGATACAGAGAGAGACTGTGAGCGTGAGGTATGTGTGGAGAAAAGCAAACCTTTTGAGCATGACACACAGGCATCACATCGTGGCTTTTGGAATTTATTGTTCAAATACTGATCAGGTCCACATGTCATGCAGTCTTCAGCTGGATCCTGAGGACATAGTTTTTTTTTAACATAGCCTGAAGAAAAAAAAAGCAAAATACACAATATACTTATCCAAAATGGGAAGAAAACCATCCTGAAATGTTCTTGTCTGCTTGATTACCTGCTAGACACATTACCACACTCTTCTCTTGGTTATTTGGTTTCTCTAGGACATTTTTGCCTTTCCCATTCAAGTGTTAAGGTACAGGGCCAGGACATAATCCCAGCTGGAATGGACTGCTGCAGAATCAGCAGATGGCAAGTCATTTGCTGACAGAAAAGACAACCAAGTCCCCATTGTCCTGCCATTACTAAGTTCCCAGGGAACTGGATTTCAAGTTTCCTTCTGTTCTTCCTTTGATTAAAAGGATTTTTAGAAAAGCTCCTCTTTCTTCGCAGTGAGCAGCTGAGTCAGTAGCAGAGATGAACAGGTTATTGCTTGAAGGAGTAGTGCATGATTAAGGTGGAAAAAGATTCTTACAACTTTTATTGTGGAGGAGTGTGGAGGAGGAAAGCATGCCAAACCTTTCCCTTGGAGAGATGTCCCTTGAGTGGATTGTGGTAAGATCTCAACCCTCCTGGACTGAGAAACCCTCCTGGTCATGGCGAGTTCCCAGCATGGTTTGGGGTCCCAGGTAGATTCTCTGTCACCCATTGGTTTTTTCCCTTTGTACTACCCCTGCTTTTCCCCATAAAGCCCCAGTTTCTGCCTTGTTTGAGAGGGAGCTGTCATGCCTGGTGTCCCCCACAGGGTGCTGGAATAAAGGCCAGCTCTGTGGAATTGCTGTACATCACTCCTGTCTCTTTGTGCCTGTGCTGGCCTGGTCTCATCAGAGGCAGAGATGAGACTCGTGGCCAAGGCTGGCATCTCTAGCAGGGGGTCTGTGTGAGCTGGGCTGCACAGCCTGGCTTATCAGCTGAACAGTTCTGCTTTCCCAGGACTCTCCCACTGAGGCTGACAGCCTGCTGTGTGTGACTGTGACAACTGTGCTGTAGTCACTCACACCTATGGCATGTGCTACATGGAAGCTGGGAATGTAAAATCAGGTTGCTTTGATCTTCTTAACACTTTGCTATTAAATTTAAAGCAGCACTCAGCCATTCCAAGTAAGTTCTTTTTACCAAAATGTGGAAAATCTGCCTCAACTGGTACCTTAATTTGGTTAGACAAATACTGCCTTGGCTCTCCCAGGGATGGGTGACAGAGGCTCCTTCAAGCTGAAATCACTGCTAAGTGCTGAAATCACTGCCCAGAGCTGAAATCACTGCCCAGAGCTGAAATCACTGCCCAGAGCTGACTGCTTACAGCCATGGGCTGCCTGCCCCTTGCTGAGGTTGCCCAGCAGCTGAAGAACTGCCTGAGACCCCTCGAGAGCTGTCTCCTGCAGGATCTCTCTCTGGGAAGGTTGTGGGGTCCATCAGCCCCCGAGCAGCCACCACAACAGAGGCCAGGACTGACAGGTGGATGTAGCAATAAAGAATCAGCAAAGGTGAACTGATGGATGCTGGTGTAACTCAGATCTGCTGGTGTAAATCATTACAGCCTGGTGTAAATCAGATCTCTGCTTCTCACCCAACCTCACTATGACATCCCTCATGACAGGAGCTCTGGAAAAGTATGGTTTTTAAGAAGAAAATATTTTTTTGAAGAAGAAAATCCCCTTTCTCGGGACTCTCAAAGTCACATCCCCACCCATTTTTTCTTTTATTGCACCATTATCTCCATCCCTGGCTCTGATTTATGTACACAACTCCTGAAGGACTCCAGTGGTGTGCCCAGCAGCACAGGGTGTCCCAGTGGGAATCCTGATGGAACTGGATGCAAATGCTGGCAATCAAACACTGAAGCCCTCTGTATCATCAGAACACAAATACAGGTCAGAAATTTCCTTTTAGAAAAACGAAAGAAAAAGACTTCAGCAAGAAGATTCAGATGGTGGTGAAGTACCACAAAGTACCCACCCGCTGAGGGGGTTTTGGCCAGTGGGGCAGTTTCAGACATTTCCAGAGCTCTTGTCTCACCAAGGTGTTTCCTGGTGCTGACCTCATGTGTCTCTGAGTCACATCCAGCCTCTAGCACAGCTTAATGTGTCCCCTGACAAGGGCCTGTCCCCCTCTAATGTGAGACACTTTCTAAACTGTTGTGACTATGAGAGTAACATCAGATTTTCCATACCTTCTTTTTATATTTTTTTTATCCCTGAGAAGAAACTCATTTAGCCTAATTTCACTGTGCTAATTCACACCCGGGGCAAGTCTGAAATGAATTCTTTGACCTGGCTACTTCAGAGCAAAGTGAAGTGATAAAATCCCATAAAAATTCTATCACGTTATCTGGTTTGCACACAGACTACACAGGAGCAGGACAGTGGAAAAGATATTCACATCTGGAGCCACATTAGACACATTTCATTCATGAAACTGCCCCTTTCCTCAGGGACAAAATACAACTCTGCAGGTGCACAGGGCTCCCACTGTCTCTATGAGAAGGGCTCCCTGTAAATTTGACTGAATTATAAACATACCTGAGGGACACTGGTAACAGCAGTTTTGTGAAGTTTCATCATAGAACCAATTCTCTAGTGCATCACAGGAATCAGGTGGGGTTAATGATGTCTAGAAATTGAAAAAGACAAAAGACGCCATTAGAATACAATTAATTTTGTGCTAGAGGAGATCCCAATGCCTGTCTCAAGCACTGGCAGTTGCAGAAGGTAAGGAAAAGCCCACAGTTTTTTAAAAATTCAAGTATCCCCTAAGCAACTAAATTATTGTCTGCATTTCCTTTAGAAACATTGCAGCAGTTAGCAAAAAAAAAAAAAGAAAGAAAGAAAAAAAAAAGCTGGCCTAAAATGATTTCGTGTTAATTGGAACTAAGGATTTTTTAAGGAAAGGAACAAAATCCCTAACATCTGTAACAGATTTCCAGCTCTGTGTGCAATGGAGTAAGAGGTGATACCATATTCAGCATCACCTAAAGCCATGTAGATTTGGTGTAATTACATGGATTTAGGTGGTGCTGATTTGGTGTAATCCACAGAGGTCATTCCTGTTTGCAGCATCCAAGTTTTCTGTTACTTATGCAGTCACAATGTTTGAATTTAGCAACCTAAGTGCTAAATTATTAGCATAGTATTATTATAACCTCTTATAAACCAATAATGATTCTAAACCATAACTATTATAACCTATTATAAACCAATAATGATTCTAAACCATAATTATTATAACCTGTTATAAACCAATAATGATTATAAACTAAAATTATTATAACCTATTATAAACAAATAAATTATTTTACTTATCATTTAGGGACAAATCCTGCATGAGGGTTTTGCCTTGACAAGAATGCTGCAAATACTCCCACAATGAAGCCCTTATTCAAATAACTGATCCCACTTCTGGTGTGAGTAAAGTTTACAGAAATAACCTTTCATCACTATGCAACTGATATTTATTTAGTTTTAAAAAAACCCCATAAAATAGTTTTGATATTAGCTTACAAAATGAGACCCAGCTACAACTTGTAACAAGAAGCACATAATATGATTTAGTTTTTGTATGGTTGGGCCACTACATGCCCTGGGAAATTACAGTGTTACAAATGTTCTGATGAGAAAATCTGATTTTTGAATTTGGCATCTCCCTTAAGAATCCCCTGGAAATGTTGTTATCTGAAATTCATGTTCAGTATTTACTAGAAGGTATGAGCAGTGATTTTTTTTTCCTTTTTTTTTGGTAAAGAATTGATAAGCAGATTGCCCAGAGATTTTCCCACACGATACTGGTAGGGCAGTTAAATATTTCAGAAACTCCACATCTCACTTTCTGCTGACGAATTTCCCACTGGTTTTGACATAAAACTTGCTGTCACCTGCTGTCTTTGTGCACTGTGCAGAACCTCACTACCTAACTCATTTCACAGCCCCTTCCTCCTGTTTAATATCCACAAAACATAAAAATTACTTAACTTCCATCAGAAAACAGGAACTTTCAGTCAAGGAGGAAATTAACAGAAGAACAAGAAATAGAAACATGTCAAAAGCATTAAATTTCATTGAAGTCCAGTATCAGAACTGAGAACTCTGACACATCTCTGCACTATAACCCTGGGCTTCCCTGCAGGTGTATTTTGTGGCTGACTGCAGAGGCAGCAGCAGGTGTTCTGCCTGCTCAGCCTGACTCAAACCACGCTCACAAAGGTGCACCCAGAGTTCTCCTGCTCTGAGGAGGAAGCCCTAGGCTGGAGGAAAAGAAAATAGAAAGAAGAAGTGGCATCTCCTCAGTCTGTGCAGGGCTGCCCTGGCCAGGCAGACAATCCCAGAGGAAATGACCAGTCACCACACTAAAGGTCAGTCGTGAGTTACTTGGTGAATTAACTCTTTCTACAAAGAAAATTTAAGAAGCAATAGCATCCTGGCTGTAGCTAAGTCAGCCTGGATTAGTTTCTCTGCAAGAGCTGTGGGAAGTCACCACAAATACCTAATTTTTTCTTCCTGGTTCTCCTGGGGCTGCAAATAAAGCTGAATTTTAAACAAGAATACAAACCCCTTAATTATTGAATTACTAATGCAGCACATAAGCTTACAGCTTATTTAATTGTCTGGTTTGGGGTTTAAATAAAAGCATAATGTCTGTGTAAAAATGTGAGAGGCCAGCTTTTTAAAAACTACCTTGCCAAGAATATGAGAATCAGGAGTTCAATATTAGATTCTGCTCCTGGTTCCAGCAGTGCACATTCAGATCATGAATTTGACCTGATGGTAGTGCAGAGATAAATCAGATTATGCAGATATGCATATCAGAGTACTCAACCTTATTTTCCACCTTTCCACAGGAGGGCAGCTCTGCACTACAGCCACCTGCATCTCACAGATCATCCGTGGCTCCTCAACACATGCTGCTGTCAAGTGTCCAGCTACAAGCACAGCTTTGTGGCCACCTGTACTCTTACTGAGCCAAACCCAAGGTGCCCTGCTGTGAAGGAAATTCATTTCAACAAATCCCAGCAGGATGTCTGAGAGTGAGAAACCACCTTCTGAGCACCCCATCACTTCTAATCCATACGCAAAATGCCTGTAAGTCAGCATCTGTTCAGCAGAGGTGTTTCATGAGTATAAAAATTAGTATAGATCCTTTCAGTGATAAATAACATCCATGTCAATGCTCAGCAGCAGTCACCATGACCCCATTCCTGTCACCTTTTTTCCTCCAAATTCCAAACCTGTTTGATTCCCAATGTGACCTGTAACAGCAGCATAGTGATGCAAAGTTCTGCTCTTAACTCAGCAGCAAGGTTGGTGCCCAGCATTCTCTGAGGGGTCAATGAAGCAGTGCCAGTTTTATTGCAATAACATCTGCTGTTGTCATTAGAACTAGGACTTCTGTTTGTTAATGTGTATTATAAAAAACCTTTAACATTCAAGGAAGATCACACGCGTGTTGGAGTAAGGCACGTGGCTGTGGTGGACAGGAGGTCTTTGTCCTTCCCTCTGGCTTGCTCTTCAAATAAAGGTTTTGGATCCAGCAGCAACTGGGATACATCTTGGGAAAGGAATTCCTATCCTGCTTGGACTGCTCTGGGACAGCATGCACAGGGATGCACTGGTTCAGAGCTTTCAGTGACCCAGCAAGTCAATCAGCTTTTGTTTTTCTGAATGCATTGTAGATCAAGGACCAATTAAATAAAGCAAACATATAGATCAAAAGTATTTGAGTTTTTCAACACTTCCTTGAGTGAATTTGTTTTAGAAAATAGGCTTTTTACAGCTCTTCTCACTTTCCTTATTTCTACAAAAATGTTTGCTATTCCAATTTAAATAATGGCAGTTGTAAATATGGTGCTGAATTCAGTGGCTACTCTGCAATTCAGTCAGGACAAGGTTTGACTCATTTATTTATGGGTTTTTGAACTCATAGAGAAAAAGTGATTGTGAGGCAGAGTAAGAAATTTGGCTTGCTACAAATGAGCTGTAAGTCAGGAAGAAAGCATATTACTGTAAAAAAAAAAATCTACCAGCAGTGGCTATTCTAGAACTGACTAATACTGCAACAAAACAGTTAACTGTCTGTCAAACTTCTATCCAGATTCTGACAGTACAGGAAAAGCTATTAGTCTACAGCTTCAAGTAGTCAAGGTTCATTTGCTTGATAGTAAAAATATTAACAACAAGCGAGAGTTCTCTGAATATAAAAAGAAAGAAAACCCAAACTGTGGACTGAGGTAAGATGGAACATGGTTTAAAAATATGACCAATAAACAGCGACTTGCTCACATTAGAAAGTATCTCTTGTACTCCATTAGCAGTAAGAGCAAGTATTGCTGTGGGAGAGGCAGTGAGGACAGTGCAAAGCCAGGTCCTTGTCCCAGCAATGTCTAGGATAATTTTACAGTGAGTCTGAATATTGACAATAAGTATCAGAAAACCAAATTTTCTCTCTGGCCCATTCACTTGGTGAACAAACCACCAAAAGTGATGACAAAGAGAAAAACTGTCATCTTTTTGTTTCTATTGGCTTTCCTCTTAAAGCAGTCTGCATTCAGCACAATGGGCAAACTTATCTGAATGGCTTCCCAAACATTCCTCTGGTGAGCAAGGATTACAGACACCAATCCCACAGAATACTTATCCCTCTGTATTTCAGGAAGGAGACAGTGGCAGGACAGATAACCTGGGGAAAGTAAACCAAGCTTGCAATGTGGGAGGGGAATTTACCACTAAAGACACAAAAGCAAACTCCTACTCTTACCAAAAGGACCAGGAGGATATTTTTCAAATGTCTATGATGAGGGTACAGAACTTGGTTATTTTCAAAGATTTGACTGGAGTCAGTGTCTTGTAAAAAATCTGGCAGCCCAAGTGATGCTGGATTTTTCAGTTACCATGTACAGACAGTTTTCTTAGGCTGATACATGCTTGTATTTCCACAGTAAGGGAAAATGGGTCATTTCCAATCTAACACTCCCTGCAAATACTCACCTACTTGACTTTACTTGTGCAGTCTCTCTGCCTGACCTTTTTACTTTTTAAATGCATATTTTTAGCTGTCAGTCAGGGAAATCACCTGGATTTATGCCAGGTGCTGAGGCTCGTTGCCATGTGATCCACAGGAGGAGGGGGTAAGCAGCAGTGTGGGGGTGGAAGCAAAAAAACCCACAAGAGCTGATAAGATCAGAACAGGGAGCTGGTGTGCATCTACAGCATCAGCTGAGTACAGCTAGTGGGCTGGGTCTATCTGAAGTGATTTTTGATTCAGAAATAATAGTGGATTCATGAGGAAGTCAGTGTCAGCAGGGTGGGGGGTGTCAAGAGAAAGGTCTATTATTGTTTAGCCTCTACACCTTTCAATTTGCCCTTCCTGACTTGCATCAGCAGCGTGGGCAGCAGCCCTCTGAACCAAGCTCTGCAAGGAATGTGCCTGTCACTGAGCACCAGGCAGAAATAAAAGCCCCCCACCCCTATCAAACCTTTCCTCACTCCCTGGCTGTGATGTGCCTGGAGCTGCAGCAGCTCCAGCAGTGCCACAAGATGCTGATCACAGCTCATATCCCAAAGATGCAGATCACAGCTCCTATCCCATAAAATGCAGATCACAGCTCCTATCCCCAAGATGCAGATCACAGCTCCTATCCCCCAAGATGCAGATCACAGCTCCTATCCCAAAGATGCAGATCACAGCTCCTATCCCATAAAATGCAGATCACAGCTCCTATCCCCCAAGATGCAGATCACAGCTCCTATCCCAAAGATGCAGATCACAGCTCATACCCCCCAAGATGCAGATCACAGCTCCTATCCCAAAGATGCAGATCACAGCTCCTATCCCACAAGATGCAGATCACAGCTCCTATCCCATAAAATGCAGATCACAGCTCCTATCCCCAAGATGCAGATCACAGCTCCTATCCCAAAGATGCAGATCACAGCTCCTATCCCACAAGATGCAGATCACAGCTCATATCCCCAAGATGCAGATCACAGCTCATATCCCAAAGATGCAGATCACAGCTCCTATCCCACACTGCTGCCTGGAAAGATCCCAGAGAGGGCAAATTCTCCTGGCTGCTCTGCTTTACAGCTTTATCTCCTGAGGGCTCTGCTCACCACCTTTAACCCAAACCCTGCTTCTGTGGCACCCACCCCAACACCCAGCTGAAGGGCAGGATGGCTCTGCAGCCCCAGGTGCCCCCAGACTCACCTCATCCTGAGGAGCTGCAGGATCCTGGTGTCCCCCTGCCTTACCTGTGGGCTTGTCTGGACATCCTGGAGAAGCAGCAGGAGCCACAGTCCCAGAGGCAGGCTGCAGGCAGCCATCTCAGGTGGGGTTAAATGTCCCTGGCTCCCAGCACTGCAGGTGAGACAGGTGGGTTGTCCCTTCTGGAGCTCGAGACCCTTCCACGGTCCCACCAAGTCATGTTCCTTGCCTGTTCATTCAGTCCAGAGGCATTCCAGCTGTTCAAGACAAGCAGGAGACAGGCTTTGAGACTCAATTGAGTTGAGGAAACAATTTAGAAGGAAGGAGGAGGGGGGCTGCCCCAAAAGAGAAAAGTAAAAATAGAACAAAACAAAACTGCCTCAATGCCCGGTCCGGGTGCTGTCAGTTTCTGCAAGTCGGCTGTGAGAATCAAGGTTGTAACCCAAGGCACAGGGCTGGCTGTGCACAGGCTCCTGAGTCATCTGTGCTGCCCTCAGAGAGCACTTCACCACCCCAAAGCCTTGGCCAGGCACAAGTCCAAGCCCTGCCCCATCCAGCAGTCACTTTTTCACGAGCTGCAACCAAGCCTCAAGGAAGTTCCCAGTAAGAAACGCTAATTCTTTCAGTACAGTCATTTTACTGCTGCTTGGATGAGTGGGTGAAGACTCACAATCACCCATGGTGACTCCTCTAAGATTCAGGCTTTACACATTGCCACTTCAAATACCAACATACTACAGACCTTCCCCTTGAGAAACCTTTCCTTTCCTCCAATCCCAAGAGAAACTAATTCCTGTTGATGACAATCATCCTACTCACCATTTCATTCATTTTCATTTGTTACTTTGGATGGTTTTGGTTCTGATGCCTGGAAATATTTCAATTGGTTGAAGATGTTATGAAGCTTCCTTATCTGCCTCAGAAGTATTGTCAAAAGTGAAGGTTAGCCACTTCAAACAGGCAAAGTGCCTTGAAAACCCTCTGAGGTACACAGGAAAATAATGGCAATTTGAATTCTCACGCCTCTGGGTTGTTTTTTCTTTGCTTCTCACCCTTATCACCAGCAACAAAAGAAATGAGAAAATACTGAAAGTCAGATAAACTATTATTTTACTAAAGATCCCACAGCTACCTCACTGCCATCACAACCAAGCACCCAAGATGAGCATTCCAGGGGGACCCTGTGTAAATACCTTCAACTCACAGCTGCAACAATTCTCACTACCTTGATTTCTGCCTCCAGAATGGCATCACAGAAACCCCAGGCATTTTCAGCACACTGCACAGGGTGTGTGTGGCACACAATGCATCTCCTCCCTCTGCCAGGGTGCTGCTCAGTTTCTGAGCTCTCAGGGTAGATATGCCTTGTAGGTCTAGAGACAACTAAGAATTGCAATGCCAGATTGTCACATTCTTGATTTTCCTAATTAAGTAATGGGCTAAAACACACCTTAATCTCCTGTAGTAATATGCCATTAGGCAATTATCCCCATTTATTAGAGCAGTTTCAAATAACACCGTAGTCAGGACAATTGATGAGATTTGATTGCATTTTTTCCCTCCCCTCTGTGTTTTGGTTTGTTTTTTTTTCTCTTTTCAGGCCCTATCCAAGCTTTTCTAGCAAAAGGACAGGCACCAACATCACGGAGAGCCTGGAAGGTTTAAGTTACACTGCTGAAGTCAGATTATCTGCTGCAGCAATTATTTATGTAAGTACAGAAATCTGTGTGTAAAAGACTTTCCCAGAACTGGCACCAGGGAGAGTTTTCTGGCCTGTTTTCCAAAGGAAGTAAGACTGAAACGAGCTTACTGAGCATTTTTTATATATTTTAGTTCCTTTTTAATGAATGGAATCAACAATTTTTTAACCCATTGGCTAACTTCATTCAGATTTGTCTGAGATGGCAATGCCAATAAGTTTTACAGAGGTTCATGGAACAATGTGACTTGGATAAAGGGACAATTTGCCCATGGCACTCACTGAGGGAAAGGCTCCAGGGTGCTCCTCAGTGGTCCTGAGAAGAAAAAGTCCATTTGCATATCCAAAGGGAAACTGGGCTTCCCAGCTGCCATTTTTCCTTGAACTTCTGAAATTTTTTCTTGATTGAACTATATATTTAAAAGGATAGGAAGTGAGAAGTGCTTATTGTTGCTGTTGGCTTTTCAGGAAGGCTGGTACGTGACAAAATGCTATTACAAGTGTGTAAAATAAAAGCAACATCAATAGAGAGCGTGGAGAGTTTGTTCCACAGGAACATCCTAGCCTGTGTGCATTTCCAAGTGAATGCATTTTTTCAGACTTTGTGTGTTTTGATTTCAAATACAACAAAAGGGGCTTTCCAAAAGAAGCCCTATCAGTAACTGGAAGAAGCAGCTCCATTTTATAACAAACCCACGCTGCTGTTCTCTACATGGTGGCTCTATTTCCTAGAAAATAGCCTCCTATGTTAATATGAAAAAAACCCCACAGAACAAATAGGAGCAAATAACTAACCCCTGATTCTCTGGTCTTCCATCAAACAATAATGTCTGTCAGGAAAAAAGGGGAAGCCCCTGTGAGCATGCTGTTATTATTTATAATGTTTATTTGATTACACATATCTGTCTTTGACACCTGGATCACTTTTTGATTTAGGTGTTAAACAGACAAGTTTTCTTGGCATTTTCTATTTTAACTAATCCAGAAAACATCCTGTAAATCAGGGGTTGTTCAAATGCCACTTGATACCTGGAGCAAGAGAATGCAGAGACCCAACTAAGCCACAAGAAAAAGTCTCCACCATGTGCCCAAAACATCCCTTCAGCAATGTCTGTTCTTTGTGCTCTAACAGTGAGAGCCCAGCAAAGGAAGCAGCAATGGAATGCTCCAGAAGGATCATTGATACACACGTGCTCAAATAAAGTACTTGTGGCATTTTCTAATTTTGAAGTAGCTGATTTTAGTCTCATGCTGTACTTTTACCATGGTTTCTTCTGCTTTTAAATGTGTATGCTCAGTTAATATATGTCTAGCTGTATAAGAGGGAAAAAAACCACCAAGAGAAGTGTCATCTCTAAACTTCTGTCAGACAGATAAAAGAAACCATGAAATTGAAAAGGATTCATATTAAAATATCTTGTCTAAAATCTGTATTTCAGTGTCTGTTAGTGCTGCTATTCAGAGTGATGCCAAATTGATTTTTGCCTTTTTTGCCTTTATATATTCCCTATATTCTTTATATATTTGTAGCTCTGCAGCCTCTTATTGTATTCATAGCTAGCATTTTACCCAGTCTATTAGATAGAAAGACAAAATAAATTCCCTAGTGGCTCCAAACTCTGGGGGTCCAAGGTTAATTTCTCTGGGAGCCAAGGTTTGAAACCAGCTCTCTGAGACACATTTTCATAAACAAAATTTAGTTCCTATCTAAGAGGGTGGAGGGTTTCAGAGAAGGGTAGAACCAGGGAGGAGTTACTTCATCACCTATGCCTCTAACTGGGATTCCTGTCAGTTATGTGAATGTGCTAAACAATAAAAATTGTATCTGCTTTATGTTATGTGTGCATCTTTAGCACTTTCCATCTGACATTTAATGTGCTGTAAGGATCCTTATAAAGGTAACCCCTATCACCACCTAATTGTGTCTGTCCTGTACTTTTAGGACCAGTGAAAAAGCATTTTTTTTGAAAAATCAAGAGCATTTTGTCAGCAGTATGCTGACAAAAAAATCACCACATTCTTGCCCATTAGCCAGATGGAACAATGCCAGAGCTTGAAACTTCACAAGGAGCACCAAAGGCAGGGTTGGTTGAGATACATGCTACACACCTTGGGGGTACAAACTAAAAAAGAGAAGAGAAATGAAGGCATTTCCTGCAATGAGAAGTGCAGAGAATCTCATGTTTAAAAGAAGGAAAGCACAAAATGAAGAAAGGAAGAAAGCCAAGAAAGATCAAGAAAGGCAGCAAGAAAAACAATTTTTAGGCATTTTAGCTCTGTTCCTGGGTACCCTGGATAGTGACACTGTGGTAACAACACACAGGATCCCAGTGATTTTAGGCACTGTAAGAAAAGCCAATACTGAGCTTCTCAGCAAATCTTTCCACAGCTCAGAGATGCAGAGAGCAACACTGGTGCACTGGGATCTCTCTGAGATACATCCCACAGCCTGGGCTTGAACTGGCTGGAGCTGACACAGTATTTGAAATCACACATGGAAGAAGAAATAGAACCTCATTTATGCCACAGATTGGCAAAATTCTGTCTCTCTATGCTACTCTATTTGCTGACATGTACACTTCTCATTCTTAGTATTAAGTATTTGTCAATCTTTAATTATGTCACTTTAATGGATTAAATACACTGCAGGTGCTCTTGAGAACATGGTCTGAGAGCTGTCTTGATTCAGCAATTTACCTTGGCATATTTGTCCATTGTGATCAGCAATGAAGATGGTTTAAAGCTCTTCTTGCACTCTTGTTAAAATGTAGCAATGGCTTAAAATAGGTTACCATCAGGAAAAAAAAGGTTACCATGCTAATAATAAAGATAACAGGTCTTAATTTTCACTTGCACTTCTTTACGTGTCATTTAGATAGGTTTTATGTGGACAAAAAAATCTTATACCTTTGTTTTCATTATCTCAACTACTACTGCCTTACAGAAAGGGATAAAATAACTAATGTAACAAAAAAAATCGGTATAAAATGTCTTTTACTGCCCCATAGTAGCTTCAAAACCAAAGTACATTTTGAGTCAGACTGAAAAATGAGAAGAGCTGACAGAGAACTCAATTCTCTTCAGAAAGCTGGGGCTTCCATGAAAGAAACCAAAATCATGTCACAGAATTACTATGCCCACAGGCTGGGAGAGACAGAGAGGGAGAGAGAAATGACCTTAGATGAGAGATCACACCACGTCTGTACTTTCAGCAATTCTGACTGCAGCTTCTGGAACAGTGGTGGTTACACATGGTCATTCTCCATAGAAAAAGCTCTTGGTAAAGCAATTTGAAAAAGCACCAAGAGCCTCAGTTCTATGCATTTTAATCCCAAATAGAAAATAAAAAAGTTTGGGGGAGACTGGCCAGGTGGTTAAAACACAGAAGTGGGACTCATTAGTGGCCCACAGTGTCACAGACCTTTTGGGTAGCTCATATCCTTTCTTGTTACTCTGGTTTTGCTCATCTAAAAGCTGAGTTTTAAAGCTTAACTAAGAACAGAAGCCAGGTGAACTGTCCTTTGCAGACATGAACAAAAGAAACTTGGGAAATATTAAATAATTTTTGTGAAGGAATCAAATGGGAAGATATTCAGGATGTAGTTTTTCCAAAGACTGTAAAATTTCTTTTCTTTGACTAATTGACCATCTCAGCCCTAAAAATTTAGGGTGTTGTTTTCTTCTTCCTGGCAATTTTGCTCTGGAGAAACCAATGGAAGGGAGAAAACCAAGTCCTTAGTTTTGGTCAGCCATTATCCAGGCAGCTGGTGAAATTGAGGGGTTTGACTCCAAAGAGAAGGGGCAGAACTTCTCCTGTGTTCTCGAATTTGAGACACTCCGAAAACAAATTCTTACAGGCTTTGAAAACACAAGTTCCAAAGAGATGAAAGCCCCCAAAATCAAAGTTGGCAAATGATTCAAAAAGCAAGTTCAAGCCACATGCAACTGTTTCACCTGGGAGTTTTGGGGAGAGTCACTGCTTGATGTGCTGATAACAAAACAGAGCACATAAATCAGCACTACATTCATTCAAAACTCTTGATATTAATTCTTACAATATACTGACAGCAAGAAACACCTGATCCTGAGACATCACTAAAATTATCTTAATAGGAGAAGGCAAACAAACACTAAAGGCCATCTAGCACTGGTACTGAGAAGTAGGTGGGAGCTGTATTTTATCAGCTGAGCTACATTGCTCTGTTCAAACCAATCACAAATACATCATTTACTGCATCTAATTTGTCCAAATACACAAAGCTGGATTTCCCATCTCATGAATCAGTGTTATGTATATGCAATACAGTCACAAAGGGGAACTAAACCACCAGCTTTACTACCAAAACATCAGGCAGGAGAGAACTGACACAAATGAGCACACACAGCCATTAACAGGCTACACAGCTTCCAGACTAAACCAGCATGTTCCTAAGTGCTAAATATGGGAAAAAAATATAAATCCAGGTCAAGATGACCCCCAGGAACAGCAGACAAGCTATTCCATAGCTCTGTGCCTACACAATCAAGTCCAGTGTTTGCATTATTTTGAGGCTTGTGAAACTCAAAACATTTCAGTATTCCTAACCCACAATCCCAACCCCCTCCACCACCACCACTACTCTGTTCTCCCCGGGAATGCAGATCCAGCAGTGGCTCCAGCACAGAGTCCACTGTCCAAGTGCAGCAGCTGCTTTAACCCTGGCTGAAATGCAAGTTTTCAAGCAGAAAGCAGGTGTGTTCCTTTGCCATGCACCACCAGGTGACACCTCAGTCCCCTCTCCTGCATGGAAGGGTGTGGTATCCAGGATTGTGTGACATGCTGCAGGACAAAGCCACTGTGCAAACCTCTTCATCACAGTACAGAGCATTCCTGTACCCACACTCAAACTGCTCCCTTCATCACAGTACAGAGCATTCCTGTATCCACACTCAAACTGCTCCTCACAGAAGAAAGGCCACTTGGGCAGGTCCAGACACCACTCCAGATGCCATGCAGTGGAGATGAGGGGAGGGGACATGAACTTAAAAGAGTGGCTCCACAAACAGGAGCATTTTCAGGCTGTTTGAGCTTGCAAATGAAGGCAGGATCACACAGGCCAGAACCAAAAGACAGAGACAAACCTGAGTGAGCAGGGGCAGCATCACCAACTTCTTCCATCTGTTTCTAATGCAGAGTCATAATCACACCTGCAGTACTTTCACAAGTGTGAAAGACTGAATGTATTCCCATCTATCAAGAGACATTTTGAACTCAAACATTGGTTCCAACACCTGCATCCACCAGAGAGATCTAACACAGGTTACTGAATCTACAGCATTACCTTTCCCCTGTTTATAGTGTGGAGCAGGCTTGCTGTAATTTATTTCAGCATAAATTAAGGAAAGGTTTATGATGTCTTGAGTTTGAAGGCAAGGTAGTAAAAATGTTGAATTTGCCCTATTTGGTATAAAATTTGGCACCTAGTGCTCTATAGTCACTGGATTAGTTTATTTTTAAATTCGTATTTCCAATAATGGAAATTACATGACCAATTCCATCCTACAGGCACATAACCCAAAGCTAAAGTCATGCCAAAGTCATGCTTTTCATTTTTCATTCCAAGTCTTACATTAAGATTTCATGAACTTGCAATATTCCTCTCCTTGTTTAAAAAAGTCTATTCATGCATTTGATTTAATAAATAATGTATTTCATATAGAAGTGAATGCCAAGAAGTTGCACAAACCAAATTCATTCTCTCAAGTTAGTTCCCCAAAATACACTTGAGGCAGGAACTCCTGTTTCAGAAAATTCGAAGCAAAATAAAACATCAGTTTTATTGTTTTCAGACAAGGAAAGTAAGATCAGTCCATAAAGTTCAAACAAATCACACTTTGTGAAGTAGTTTGGTTTGGTACAATTTAAAAATTCTAATATGTTTTTTTGGTTTATCTCCAGAAAACTTGGAAAAGTAGAGGTAAGCAAAATTTGCAAACATTTAAAGGCATTATCTAGCTTATTGATGAATAAAATCTCATTTTATTTTGTTTTTTCACATTCAAAGTTACTCTGATGTAATACACTCTGTAGCTACACACATTACACTGAGAATAAACTAGTGCAAAAAATTAAAATTAAAAATTTTTACAAATTGTTGAGGAACTCAAGTTTAACACACTAGAAAACTGTGTGTTATGTTTTAAATATTTGGAAATGAACATATTCGTGTCAGTCCACTGAGCCAGGCCCTTCACAGGCCAACTCCTCACCCTGGCATTCAGAGTTAGTGCTACACTGCTGGTTACTCAGTTGAGGTGGCAGATGCACTACTGATCCTGGACACATGACTTTATCCAGCCCCAGCTGGGACACTTCATGCAGCTGTTCAGAAGCAGCTGTAAAAGGCAGAAACTGCAAAGTGAACATAGTGCACTGTACAAACCCAGATACTGGTTGCTCACATATGTGCATGACTATGAAAACTGGGGAAAATCTGTCCAAAAACTTATTTTTATCCTAATTGCTTTGTTTCTGAGTTGTTTCCACATGCTGTGCCCATCCCTTCCCCAGTGCAATCAAGTCATGGCCCAGAGTGCTGAGGGAGTGGGGTCTGAACTGAGAGCTGCTGTCAGGTGTCCTGGTTTGCTCTGCTAAACCTCGGCCGTGCCAAGTGAGGCAGGTGTAGAAACTTGTCAGTTTTGGCTTCTCCGGACACTCTGGACTCTGAGTCCTGGAATCCAAATAAACAGGATATTAATCAAGAATGCCAAAGTGACTTTTCCCATTTTGATGAAGACTGGGGAGCTGAACAGGCTTTTGCCTGTTACTCAGCTCTGTTTGCTTTTTTGTCTCTGCGCACACCAGTCAGCGAAAGGAAAACATTTCCCAGCAGTGATAAGGAGATAATCTTCCAGGCATTTCCCTTAGCTCAGACCTCAATAATCATACCCTTTACAGATGGGGCTGCAGTTTCCATTCGTGCAATTCCCAGCATCTCCTGGGACTCTGGAGGCTGTGCTTACCAGGCTTCTCTTCCAGTGAGGCTCGCAGATCCAAACTGCTGAGCAGGGCACTGCTGGAAGGAGCCATGCTTTCCCAGCCAGCCAGGCAATGCTGTGAAAAAAGATGGGAATGCTTTACCCTTTTTTATCTATTGTGGCCTCTTATTATCTAGAAGTAACTTCTGCACAGGGAGGTTTAAGTGAGTAATTAATCTATTATTTTTTGAGGAGTTTTATATGACTAACAGGAAATAAATGAAATCTCAAATAAAGGAGAACTAAACAGATGTCCCCTCTTCCACCTTTCTAAACTGATTTCCCACTTTGCGAACTCAAGCACCTGACACCTCTGACCTTGTCTCAGCTGACTCATTCAGTTCCCTAAACCTCAAAACTAAGCTTCCTCCCACCTCTTCCCTGGAAATCTCCAGGCCTGGGCTAGGTTAAATTAACAATACTGCCTGCAGCATTGACTACTGGCCAGAATACAGGACCAGCAACAGAACAGCAGCTTTAAATCCACCCTTGCCACTACTGATTTTGTGAATACTTTATAGACACTTGCCTTTCAGACTCCTTAACATCTGTGGAAACAAACACAGGTACCCTTAGCTATGATTCACCGTGTTGAGAGGCCAATGCCTGAAACAAGTCAGCCAAATCTGCCCCAAAAAGATAACAGCTCCACCTGACATTTTCTTTTGTGCAGCGTACAGCACTGCAAATATGTCATACACTTTATGTGTATGTGTTTGTCACTCAGACAAAGGCATGAACTCAGAGCACACCAAAGAATGTTCTGGCTATCTCACTGACGCGTACCAAAAATTTTAGTGGAAACTATGCCAAGGGAATGAGTCCCAGATTCTCTTTCCTCTTGGAAACTCTGCCAAGGGAATGAGTCCCAGATTCTCCTTCCCTTTTGCTATAAAGCAAGGGCCAGCTGGGGTCGTGCCATCAAGAGGAAGACAGTAACTTACTGAAGGCAGTGCTAGGTCGTCTGCCGGCTCAAAGCTCCTCCTGCGATGGGCTCTGTACTTGTAGGCTGGCAAAAGGGCAGACCTGGGAATGCTGACCCTGGAATCACACAAGGGAAGTAACTGCCTACACCTCTGCCAAGGGAATCTGCATGCCTTCCCACTCAGAATTCAAGGGTATAACCTGATGGGTTAGTCTTTGAGCTAGGTCTTATGAGCTCTTAGAGAATTTATTACACTTGAGATAGCTTTGCTACCTCGAATGGTATAAAATTAGTAGGATGGCTTCTGAGGTAGTGTTGGAAACAGAAAAATGTTCAATAAAAGACAAAATAACAAAGCTCTTACAGAGAAAACTTGAGTTAGGGATAAGAGGTTCTTGTTCCTGCTGAAACACTCCACAAATGCAAAAAGTTCCTTTGTTCTCTTCTTTTTCTAGTGAATTACTTAGGCAGGACCTCTTGGCCTCTGTCCAATCGGACAGCCTTAGGTCTGAGGTGAAGTCTAAAAGGTCTTATGAGGTGTCTCTGCACCAAATTTGGGAGGGAAACTTCTGGCCTTTTTGCCTTTTTAAGCAAAGAACAACCTGGTCCCTCCATCAACAGGGGGCACATTCCTACACTAACCCCAAAGTGAACCAAGTGAACCATTTTGGATTTGGGCAGTAGACACTTTACATGTATATTCAGATTCTGGACCAAATTCAGACAAAACATACATTTCTCATTGATTTCAAAACTGTTTGTG
The DNA here is from genome assembly GCA_013397155.1 of Irena cyanogastra. Taxonomy (NCBI): domain Eukaryota; kingdom Metazoa; phylum Chordata; class Aves; order Passeriformes; family Irenidae; genus Irena; species Irena cyanogastra. The sequence goes on from VWZV01004561.1 coordinate 344,141, forward strand.
CTTATAGGAAAGATCAGTAAGGAGTTTTTAAGCAAGAGATCTCTGCCTTGAAAACAGCAACCTTCTACAGAACTGCTAGGACACTCTTTTCTCCTTCATCTGATCAGATTTTCTTCCCTATTGTTTCCTTGAGTTGTGCACATTGCAAAGCAGTAATTCTTATTTACCTGACATAGGTTGGGTCCTCCAGTGTCCCTGGGGGCTGGTGGGCACGTGGGATCTTACACACTAGGCAGGCAGATTCTGAATCCACAGGGATGGCAAAGAGGCGCTTGTTTAATCCGTACCAGTAAACACCTGCACGGTGCAACAAACCTTCATCATTGTTCTTGTTTGTCACAAGGTCCCTGAACCCAGCCAAAAAAGCTGTGTTCTACCACAGTGCCACATCTGTATTCTATAAAAAGAGCTGCTTTTCCTGAAATATCTTATACATTTCCTGTCCCCAAGTAAGTTCCTAAAAAGCAAAACCAATTGTTTCTTCAATTCAGAAACAGAAACATTAGCCAATTACAAGAAACCTCGACAAATTAAAATGACACTGAGAGTGGATCCCTAAAAGACTCAAGTATCTTTGGAGTAGGAATTTGAATCTGGTTGAAAAGCTGCAGCTGAAAATAACACATTCTTCCTGGTCTTGCATGATGTGGTGCTCTCTCAGGATGACAGGTAAAGACTGCTTAGTTGTTTATTCACAGAAATTGCATTAGGAAGAAATATGATCTTACACTTATGAGAAGCAGTTATCAAATCCAGTTCTTGTGTAGGACCTGTGCAATCCAGAGCCTCAGGCCTAAAGAAACACAAGAAAATCAGTTAGTGACAGAGGCTCTCTGAACAGCACTGTCTTTTCCAAGCACACATGACTGAGAGGTAAATAAAGACCCTCAAAGCCACGCTTGCAATGTTCTGCTCCTATCAGACTATGGTTCTCATTACTACAGAGATTACTAAGGGATTGAACATTGCTGCTTCAGCCCTTCCCCATTCCCACTTACTCCAGGTGCTGCTGATGAATACACATTTCTCTGTTGGACTGTCGGAACTCCTGCAGCTCAGCAAAGTATTGCTCAGGTTTTTCTGTTACTGGAGACTCTGTATCAAGAAGCCCTGAGAACACCAAGGAAAGAGAAAAGTTCAATGATTTATAAAATTTGGGAAAGTACCAAAGCAAGCCTCACAAGATACAGTCAAAACAAAATAATGATACTGAGAAGGGCAGAACATCATGTCAAGCCAGAGATTTACTGTGTGGTTTGGGTCCCTTATTGCATTCATTCATTCCAGGTATTTGGGATCCCTGCTGACCTCACCAGGCTTTGCCATTTGCTGCCTGGATTCCCACACCACTGCCACTTCACCATTCCAGGTAAGCACAGGTCACCTCTAGTCTGGAGAGGGGCCTCAGACAAAGCTGCAGCCCCTTTGCTGGGACCTGCTCTGTTGGCCCTAGGACAGCAGTTCCATCACACCTCAAAGGGGTCATAAACTGTGTTTTAACTCTTAATAGCGCCACATCACACTGAGAGCTTCGCTTCAGAGTTAGGATTCACCTGCAATCCAGTCATAACCCAGCAAAGGACAGGCATACCAGCTGCTGACAGGTAGGGCATCTTCTTCAGGGTCAGGCTGAAAAGTCACATGACGAGCTTCCTTCTGAAAGAAAATAATTCAGATACTTCCTAATACAGCTGAGGAGATAACTGGAAGCTGTTCAGATGGGACAGCTGTGGCTTAGTTTGAGACTGGATTCTATATATGCTTCTACCAGCAATTTGCTCACCAGCTCTTTGTCTTGTCAATAAATAAAACAGGAGGCAGGGACTTGCCCAAGTAAGGCAGGATTTTTCAGAGCTTTAAACAAAATGCTGAGCTGCATCACACATTGCCAAAGATGAGGCAACCTGTGCTGCCCTGGAGGATGATCACAGCCAGGGCCTGCCCTTCATGCCTAGGGAGACAAACTGTGGAACAGCAGCACTGCACCTGCCTGTTCTCCCTCAGCACGGGGATGACACGTGCAGAAGACAGGGAACTTCACAGTGAAGTGTTACAGATCTCTGGTGTTTCGGTTCACTGGCTAAGGAAAGCAGGGCCTGAACAAATTGCCAACAGCCCCTGGCTGCTATAGCTGGGGACAGTTCTGACCCCAACTTCCAATTGACACAGTGGGAACAGGGGAGGTAATGTTCTCCTGGCCCTTCCTCCCCATCTTTCTGTTGACCTGGGAAAATAAGAAAAGGATTGTTTTAACATTTACCTTCAACTCTTTGGACTGAGATGTCAGCAAGGCTGATTCAGGGACATGGGGCTCTCTGATGACCACATGCTGCTCACTGGTGTCTTTATTTTGCACTCTGCTCAGTGATGGCCCCAGATGACTTTTCTCATGGAAGCCATGCAGCAGAGCAGACTGTTTTCTGTTCTCTCCATGTCCCAGGAAGAAGGACTCTTTCTCTGGACTTCCTTGAGCTCCACCATCCCCATCCACTCTGGAGATTTCTCTGTCACACATAATGACTGCAGACACTGGTGTAACATTCTTCTCTTTCCCAGGAAAGCTGGAATTGAAACCTGCTCCTTCCTGTGTCCTCACTTGTTGTTGCTGTACCCCTCTGTCACTGCTGCTGTGTTGAAGAGATGAACTGAGGGCTGGGCCAGCTCTGGGTTCCACAGACACCATTATTCCAGGGTCAGCTGTAGACTTTACTCCATCAACCTGATTTTCTTTCTGCAAAGACAGACTCTCTTAATACTTATCATCAGTCAGACTACAAATACCTTTCATAAGAACATCTCACTCACTAAATCAACTTCTCATTCTAATCTGTTCACTCCTTTAAATTCCCGTGGTGAGAAAAGAAAAATCCTTATGTTCTGGAGAGTATAAGAAAGAGATCTACTTCCTGCTAAATGCAGCTTTTCCCAACTTGAGGAACCATTGAACTTTCAGTCCTTGTGCTTAGAAAAACAAGAAGATTTTATTCCACAATGCTCCTCTTTATCTTAGAAGAAGAAACTTGCCTTTCTTAGGCAGGAACTGACCTCAAAACCCTTTGCCAGGAGAACAGATTGAGACCACAGAGTAAACAATAACCAAAGGGCAGCTCCTTTTCTGACAGACTCCATATTCCACATCCCACTTTCTAAGAGCTCTTTCATGTCCATATGTCTCAACCACACCACACCACAGGCAGAGCTGCTGCCTGTCATAGAGGCCCATCTGCTTCCCTGAATTTCCAGCAGAGACACCACACATACCACTCTCCTGGGCAAGGGGATACATCTCTCAGCAGCTGCAGTGCTATGAAGAGATGCTGGAAGGAGTTGCTTTCTGGGAAGTCCTTTTCTGATCTCTTCCTGCTTCATTTTCAGCCTTTGCAGGAGGTCCTGGTTGGCCTGGCGCAGCCTCTTCAGGAGCTCTAAGTCCATCCTACAGAAACATTTTAATGTAAAGCCAGAAGAAGAGTGAGCTACATAAATTCACTACATTAAGTGAAGAAGCAGACACAAGTGAAACCACTTTCAGGGGACTTTTCCTAAAAAATACTTACAGCTGTTGAAATGTTGATTCTTGCTCCTGAGAAATCAGCCAGTCTCAAAACTCCTTACACTCAGAACCAGCACCACTACAAGCTTCTCTCCCCTTGGATACACTGCCAAATATTTTGCACTCAGAAACTGGGAGCTGACTTAACGGAGACAAGAAACTCTAACAGAGGAAACAGTAAACACGAAAAATTCACATCAAAAAGCTAAATAAGTGATATTTGGTTTAGAGGCTGTTATTTGGGACATACTTTTGCAATTTTGCTGTAATGTTCTTTTGAAGCATTGAAATTTATATTGTGATAACACCAGGATGCTTGTAAGTTCAAAATGTAGCTAATTAATATGAATATATCTGCTACATCCACAAGGAATAGAGTCAAAGCTCTCTTCCATGTTCCCCAGGCACAAAAGCTCCAAAAGGCTCAACTATGACTCAGGACTACAGCTCAGGCAATTCCAACTCCACAAACTAATTAAATTAAATCCCACAAAGGGATACCCTTTTATTAGAAGAGGGAGGTGAAAAGGAGTTAGTAAACAGATAGATAAATAAAGCTTAGTTTGATTGAAAGGTTGTCACACTATTCAACATCTTTGCAACATCACAAGCTCCTCTAAATATGCAGAAAGGAGATTTTTAAATAAAACAGCTGCAAAACTGTTTTTAAACTGTTCTAAACTCAAACTCCTGCATTGCTTTTGACTATACTGACAAAGTATGTTCTCAAGAAAACGATGTGTTTCTCTGGGATCTTTTGTTCTAAAGGATCCCCAAAACCTTCTGCAAAGCTCATCTAATTTGTTTTTGTGCCTGCTACCTTGGCAACTGGACATGAAGAATCAAATGCACATGGTACAACAGCAGTGGGAGGAATCAAGAGCAGTGCTAACAATCAACAAACTACAACATCTCTTTATTACAAAAAAATAAGGGAGAGGTGCACTACAAAATATAAAATAGAAATATCAGTGCTGAGGCACTAAATTTGAGACAATTTGAAAAAAACCAGTAGTTCTCACAGCCTTCACAGGACAAGATTTGATGAGCATCCACTCATCATTGCTCATCAGAAAGCAAATACTCTGAAAATAACATCAGTCAAGGGACTTTCTGCCAGGGTTTTACCAGATGAGGTCCAGTCCACTCTTGGCATAACCTACAAGTCCTTCATGCCGGGGGCTCAAGTTTATGAAAGTGGTGTACTTTGAAACCTTTGTGAAAAGGAGCTTTGCCTCCCGCAGTTAGAAATAAACAACGGTTGTCTGGGCAGCGGAGAGCTCTGCTCCCCGCGCGGAAGTTGTTTAACACCCCGCGCTGCTTCTGCACGGACGCGCTGCTTCACACCTCCCATGGCCACGAGAAAGAGCACTGTAAAATTCCCCTTTCTTCTCCAAGAGGCCGGTCCGGCAGCCGGCAGAGAACGGCGAACCCCTCCCTCCCTCCCTCCCTCCCTCTCTCGCAGTGCGGAGCCTCGAGTCCCGCCAGGCCCTGCGGCTCCGGGGCTGAGCGTTCAAAGTCCCCGCGATTCCCGGCCCACCTGCACCGCCCCCGCCGCTGCGCTGCGGNGGGCCGCAGGAGGCGGGGTAGCCGCGCGGGACGGAGCTCCGGCAGGAGCCGGCCCACAGCGCTCCGTGTGGGAAGGGACACGTACCCCCAGCACCCCCATAGCCCAAAGGGAGTTGTTTTAAAAACTTACCATGGGAACTCTGGCCTACTCTAACTCGCCCGATGTAACTCAGCATCAGCTGAGGATACTGATCCACCACAGTTTCGGGCCACCAACTCAGTAGTTGCACACTATTACTTCCTACAATACTCTCAAGAAATCTGAATACTGAATATTGAATACAAGAATTCAATAGTGACAATTTTAGTGCAACTAAAACTTTCTATCAGGCAATTCAGTATCATTGGTCTCCTTGTTAATTTTCAAAGTAAGAATACAGAAAAAGGTCACTAGTGTCAAACATGCAATTCAGTACCACAAAGCAGCAAAGCTTTACATACTGATGGTAAGCTGATATACTTACACTGGAAGACTGTATCACAACATGCAGGACACATCAGGAGAAATATTTTTCCAATTCATTTTTATTTTGGTTTCCATTGTTTACAGCACTGTTACAGGACTAACTCATGCAAATTTATCACCTTAAATACAGCAGAGAGAAAACTCACTGGTAAGAGTATTTCGAAGAGCTCCATCAACATAATGCAACAGGAAAAGTAAGTAGCAGCAATAAGATAAAAGTGCATTTAGCTGACCTTCTTTAATGGGAGTTTGGGGAAGACTGTTTCTGGAATTATCTGTTTTAAGGAATAGTTGAGCACTCTTTATGAAAACCAGAAGAGAACAAACTCCTCGTGATAGTGTTCATTCCTCCACCACTCTCAATTAAAGAAGTACAGCTGTAATTTGTTTCAGAGGAATTCAGCTTATAGGCCTGTCTGTTAAAAGTTTGATTCTCTATCACTTGGGCTTCCAGGACAAGAGTTACACCCACAAGTTAGCAGCTTTGCTTCTGAAAAAGTTCAAGTGTTCTTTCCCCTGTTCTGTAGGTTAGGCTTCAGCTCTGCAGTGAGAATGCTGACAGCACCCGGGCCTGAGCAGCATCAGACACACACACAGCAGCAAGACACTGGGTTCTAAGAACTCATCAGTCTCTTTTCCCTTCACAGATAAGACACTGGCTTAAAGATCAGCTCATTTATCAGATTTCCCCTAAAGGCCTGCTGAAGAGATGCTAACACTACCTCTTCAAAAGCAACGTCAGCATTTCAAGTAGTCATGAGCTCCTAAGCAGTAGAAATCATCTTCTGCCTTGACCTGGAACTGACAATATCCTTGTTTATTAGGGACGTGCTTAGTATTTTAACTCAATAGAACAGAACATAGCTTATTATAACTGTGTATGTGACAGCTTGAGAGACTAAAGATTCAAATTTATTCAACCAAGACCTGGAGCAGAGTAAGACTAGATGATTCCACTTATTCCAATATACCTCACCACAAGCTCAGAGTACACACTTCCAAAAGCAAGAACTCAAATTTCTTTCCTGCCCATTCTCAGATTTGATCAAATCTATACTCCCATCCTGGTGGATGCCTAATGAACCCAGTCAAGGTCAAAAAAACCTTCTGACAGAAACAGCTTTTCAGTTTGAGTTGGAGTCAAAGCTTTATTCTGGAAGGGAAAGGTTTGTTTCCTTTCTGCATTCTAGGGATGTAGGAGTCTCACTGCCAGCTCCTACACAATCAAGATACTTCAAGTCTTTCTGCAAATCTCAGAATAGCCTTACCTAAGAAGTACTTATTGACATTTCACTATTTTTACTCCCTCGAGTATCAGGCAGCTTCTAGCTTCTGGTACTTCCATGATATGAAAAACATGGGACTTATCACAGGCACATATATTCACACCTGAGCATGAATGAGAAATCCTAAAGCCATTGACAATTTTCAAGGGAAAAGTCTCTTTGTCAATATGAAAAACGCCCCACTGCTCAGTAGTTCTAAATTCAGCTGAGACCTGCTTAAAGACAGCCCATAATCTATGTGTGTGATGCTGAAGAGATATAGGTTGTCACTAACCTCAGAATTACAGGATCTGATTCTGGATTCCTCAGACATTTTGTAGGCAACAGAAAGATTATAACCAACACATGGCAAAATACTGACCTACAAAGAGGAAAAGAAGCCTGCAATAGAGGCTACTCGGGCTCCTAAAATCAGCGAGAATTTCTTCTGTATCAATTCCAACTGGAAGAGACTTGAGTCCTTACAGTTCCCAAATATTATATTCCAAATGCATCAGGCCAAAACTCAACAATTAATTTCATGTATTTGCAAATAAAGAATGTATTTTAAAAATTAAGTTGCTTTAAGCCATTCTTGCCCTGGCATGAACTACAAGAGACACAACTCCCCCCACCCCAGAGGAGCTGTACTTGCCAGCTATGTTCTGATACTTTTAACAGAAGAGAACCATACCAAATCCTATTGCTGCCCAGACTGTAACATCCTGTGGGAACTCTACATGAAGCAACATCTCTTACAGCGTGTAATCCACATGCTGTTCTTGTGGCCAAATAGTGGTAATGGAATTCCACAGGCCTGCTTCCAGAAACACAGCTGTGCTTTTCCAAAGAAAACCCACATTCATCAACTGAGCTCATAATGCAGTGCTTTACATTGTGTCAACTGGATTCTCTTTCCTAGTTTTCTTCCTCAACAAGCTGCCAAATTATCAGCACTATCTCCTTCACAGGAACAAGTTCTATCTTTGCAAACTGTTTGTCCATGACAGGAAATGGGCCAGACTGTGTTATTAAAGAGCTCTTAAGAGGAAGAAACTAACTCCAAATTCACTAAGCTTACCAAAGCAAAATCTTAGTCCCTTTTGCTCTAGAGGAGAACTGGGCTTTGTTCGCAGGTTTAAGCATCCTGAGAGCAATAAACCTTTCTATGCAGGGACATTGTGATTTTCTGTTATGTTCTAGAACAACGGAATGTTAACCTCAGAGACAAGCCTGTGTGGGCTACAAATGCTTTGTGAAACCACCATCACGTCTGTGTGCGTGGGATCTGTGTTTAGTCAAACAGCTGCTTGTCACACATACATCAACCTGGGGCTTGGAAGTCAAAAGCTCTGTCTTTATGAAGTAAAACAAATGACTCCATAAAGATGTGTCAGAATAACTTCTAACCTGATAAACATCTGCTTGATTGCTTTAAATTTGTTTAAAGCAAAATAAAGTACAGTAAAAGCCCCCTGTAAATGTATAAAGCACACACTCCTCCTGAAGTAGCCTGGTCTCACAAGGAAAAGAAGAGTTATTAACAGCTAGTGTTAAGAGGTGGGACACAGAACAGGGAAGTAGAATCCTACTGTTCACACAGCAACTGGAAACACAGCATATGCTCTTGCTCATTCCCTTTAGGGAATTCCATCACCCACCATGTTCTCTGCAGTAATTAAGAGAGCACTGAAGGGAAACTGTTGTTTTTCTCTTTTTCTCACACTATCTGCTTTGCTGCAGATACTGATGTGTGAACATGTTGAGCTCGCTGTCAAGCCAACCTGCTTTGTTCCTGCAAGGACAGAAAGTTTTGTTAGGTGAATGAAACAGCTCTTCTCAAGCCAATCAGAAAGAAGCACAACAAAAATGAGTACACAGCAAGGCATGGAGTGCCAGAGGTTCATTCCAAAAGCCTGCTGCCATTCCTTGCAGGTCAAGAATGCTTGCCTGCTGTCAGTCCCTGAACTTTGAGGTTTAAACAGAGATTTTGGACACAACTTCATATTGGTCTTACTGTGTAGGTAAGAAATGTTCAAAAAAGTCTTCCCAACAGCCTCTGCAGGGTAAAGAAAGCAGCAAACTGGGTACAAAGGTAAAGGCAAGACTTTTTGCATAATTTTATAAGGGCCTGAAGGAGTTTGTAGGAGTGGAAGATTGTATGTTTTCATAAATGGGAAGGAACTGTAATTCCAAAAAATAAAAAACAGGAAGAAAAATGTCCTTTGTGAGACAGAAACTTTAAATGACTGTCAACAGTCCATAGGAAAGTACCTAGTGAAAGGGAACATGACTTGGTAGGGAAAAATGCTGACACCTGCACATCAAGTGCTATGACGAAGACAGAATGAACTCTAAGCTACAGTTCATATGAACATCCTGGGGCAGGCACATGAAAAACAATTGTATGGAATAATCAAATCTCACCTGAGCAGTTTTGCTTTGCTCTGCAGTGAATCCAAAACTTCAATTTTTTTATTCATGGCAGAAATTTCTTGCTCAAGATTCTCCCGTGTGACATCCACTTGCTGACACAAATGAGCAAACGTACCAGCAAGCTCTCTATGAAACAAGAGTTGAGTATGATGGAAAGTAAGATCAAGCAGCACATTCAAGGAATAAGTCCCTTTGATGTACAGGGATGATGGTATAGTGATTCAGACGCTCATCTTTTCACTTCTGCACAAGAATATGTCAGAGCATTTTGATTTGAGACATGGAAGTATATTAAGACTAATGCCTAAAAGTGCTCAAACCCTACATGTTCAAAATAAAAGTAGTATTATTTTAAAACACGGGTCATTACATTTTTTAAAATCTGCAATAATGAAGTTATCTTTTTTTAACAAGGAGTAGCACTAAAAAAACCCCTAAGAACAGAATTTCCATAAGGTGTTAGCTGAATATAGGGAACTCACTGCTGGACTTGGTGGCTGCAGTTTGAGCCCGTGTAGCTGACGATGAGCTGAAGTTTCTCCCCAGCATACTCCACAAATTGCCGCTTGAAAGCTCTCTCCTTGGCTTTGGTGGTCCAGGTGAGGCGCTCGTACACATAGAGCAGCCCATAAAGGCCAAAAGAGAGAGCAATCAGTCTCCAACCCACAGCCTTCCAGACCTAAAGAAGCACAAGGAAAAACAAATTACACAGTCATCATCTCAGACTGATGTTCGCTCCCAACAATGGTGCACAGAGCGTTGCAAAATCAGCTCACTATACTCAAATGGAAGATCAAAGGAGAAAATAGGTAATAGGAAATTGGAAACCTGATCTGTCAATAGCAAGTATCTACAGGATTCAGCAGTGCAAGTGCTTTTTACATCAGTGCTCCAACTAAAGTTATAAAAATGCTACCTAGAATGCACACATACCACACCACCAACCACGATGATCCCCATGGAAGTTCGGGAAGTTAAAGACGCCAGACCAGTCACCATAGACACCATGAGTTCTTCCTGGGTCATAGAGCCCTGAGGCAAAGGAGGCAGACTGGGATTTGCTGGTGTTAAAGGGCGCTGAACCTAATTAGAAAAGCAGAGACAAAACAAAATCAAAGGAGAGAATAAAAGGAGGTGAACCACTGCTCTTCCCACCGAAGGAACTTCAGCAGCCATTGAAATAATGAATATCTACCTCAACCATGACGTACTCTACCTGGTCATTATAGCCCATCAAGGCCCGACGACCATTCTTTGGTCCCAAAAATCTGTTCACCAGCATTGTCCATCCAAGAGAGAAATGGAATTCTATGTCCTCTTGGAAGTCGGCACAAAGCTTGTCACAGTTCAGATCATAGCTGAGCATGAAGCACTGCCGGGGAATTAACATGTCTATCTGGCCTCGCACAGAGCTTGGGAGGAGGGGTTTTAAACCATCTACACAAGGAGAAAACAAAAACATGCAAAAAACAGCTGTTGAGTTCACAAGAATCAACTGATCTTGTATTCTATAATCAGGGTGCTTATGGCTTGTTTCATCCTCCACACTTAATTTCCATAGTATGTTAAATTTCATAAGCCAAGCATGTTGCAAAGTAAGAGATACATCATAAATTATTATTCAATTCTTGGTTCTTCAGACTAACCTAGAAGACAATCTTTCTGCAGACCCTCCAAAATCCTTATAGCTAGCTGGTGAAGTTGACAGATTAGCCACACCTTGGAAAACAAAATCTGAAACCTAGTTTTTAGTTTTTAGGCACCATAGTCCCATATTCAGACAGGCACCTAGGTACAAGTAATTTGTATTTCATTAAGATTTGGTGTGCGAATCTCCCAAATTTTGCCACAGTTCCACTCTGTCATGAGGATTACTTAGGAAATCACTGCACAAGTTCAGACACAGAACTAGTCCTCTGCACAACAGCATTACTCATCAAGATGGAAACTAAGATGGTACCAGCTGCCCATCAACCATTGGATTAACGAGAAACCCTGAACATCTACCTAATTATTTTGCATTGCAATTTAAGGGAAGAGAAAGGGCAATATTGCCTGTGGAACTGACCTATCATTTCCTGCTGCATTGTCTGCAGGGAAGTTGTGATAGCACTGGAGCAACGATCTGACATGTTACGGCCCAGGCCTTCCTCGATGTGTTTATGCAGCTCCTGAAAAACAAGAAAAGGGTTATTAAGATTTGAATAAACATGCCTAAGATGCAGGCTGAAGGTGCTAGAGCTTGCTAGCTAAAAAGACCCTCTCAGAACAGGAGCACCCAATCTGTCTGCCCAGTGTTCTAATACTCATTTCATACTTCCCCCCATTTTTCAGCGAAGGGGATGAAAAGGTAAATTAAAAAAATCTCACATGAACTCTTTAGTTCAGGAAAAGCTTTTTTCAATCTATATAATACGATATATAACATGTATCAATTTTTTACTGAGATTATTAAAAAACTAAAGCTTTAGCTCATATCCTAGTTAGAAGATTGAGATATTTAACAATGAGCTGGCATAATTACTCAGAGCTAAAAAGGTCTCTTAAATTGCTTAAGCAAAGATCACTTACACTCTTGTACACTTTAAGAACTACTTGGGATGGATGGAAGTCTGCTTGGTATTCATCTACCAACACTGAGAGCCGTCTGATTTCTTCTGCCATTGCATTTGACACCTAGAGAAACAGCACAAGAGAGAAAACAGAGCTTCTGAAAGCTTTTCTCCTCTTCCCATCTGTAACTCCCACATTTCTAGGACTTCAAAGCTTTGTCAGCACTGTGCATTTTCCACACCATGCTGGTAGCCATTTCAGACAATCCAGTTTTCCCAGACACTCCTCCTTACCTGTCTCTCCACCTCTTCGGTGATTTGTTTGATTTTCCGCTTGTAGTCTTGAGTAAGGAGCTCTAGCTGTTTGTCAATAAAACCTAGACGATCCTGACGTTCCTCTCGCATTTCCAGACAGTAAACTCTGGTGAAAAAAACCTTGCCCATCAAAATGCCAGATAAATGCATTTTTGATCTATAAATATATTTGAATTCCAGAAATAAGACAGATTTTCCTGCCCAGTAATAAAACATGTCAATATCTGCAACACATGACACAGTCATAGCACAGGACAAAAATAAGGTCCTTTTCCCAATACTTCCATAATTCACTAGAAGCAAGACCACCAATACATGTCCTTCCTGCTCTCAAACATGCTGTATTCTGCTTTGCATTTCAAATGCTCGTGTTGCCTTACATCTCTCCCAGAACACAAACTTCAGTCATGCAAGCACCAAGCATCAGCTCTCACCGCTGTTCCTGGGCAGCAACGTGCACAGAGTCCATGATGAGACGAACATCTTCCGCAATCTGCTTCGCTCTCACTGTGTGCTGCTCGAATTTTGTTTTTACTGCTGACTGTGAGATACATTCCTGTATACAAAAGGCAGCCCAAGATTAGCAGCAGGAAGAACCATAAAACAACTAAAAACAACTTCTCCTTCCTGTATGATCTATTTCCAAAATATATCCCCACAAGTGCCAGTCTTTCAGGAGTAAAATCTAACCAAAAGGTCAGCACATGTAATGCTCACCTCAAACCTTCTCTCGAAGCTTTGAAATTCAAGCATTCTTACTTGAAATCCATCTGCCAATGCTCCACCTGAGAGAAGGAGCACACAAAACAACCACTTAAAATTTGAGAATGCAATCAGATGTTGGACATCAGGAAATGCTCTTGCTTTACACTGAAGCCAATGCAAAAGTGCTACTAAGTCACCCCTTCCGTTGTGATTGCCTTATTAATAATTTGGCCTACCTCAATTTTATACATTTTTTGAAACTAGATACTCTCTATTTTTGTCTCTATGAGTCAAAGGAAAGTTTCTGCTAGCTTTCCTCACCTCCTTCTGGCATCCCTTGAGCCCTCTGAATCCTGGCATTCAGCACTTCTTTTGCAGACACAAAGAAAATTCGATCCCCTGCCTGGGCTCGATCCACCACACCCAGCTCATCCACCAGGAAACTAGTACACCGCTCCATGTGCTGCCGGCGCACCTGAGGGACAGCCAAGATAAACCACACGTGCAGTTAAATCCACGTTACCCATCTCAAAGGTTAGACCAGGCACCCAAATGCCCTCTGCTGGTCTAAGCTACCAAAAGAGCATGAAAAAAAATTTGCTATTTTATGTAATTTTCCAGAGGTTTTCTAAAGTGATCTAACTTCAAAAGGCCTCTGTGAGACTCTTGATTTCCTGCTCATAAATGTCAGGAGTCATGTCCTGATCACTAGTCTATGACTAGAGGGTGTGTTCCCTCTAGTCTCCAGACTAAGGTGATAAAAACCCAACTTGTAAAACAACCACACACTGTATCCCCAAGGACCAGAGTCAAAACAGACTGCATAATATCCATGCAAAGAGAAGTAGTTTAAACACATCACAAACCTCTTCCATGTATTCTGGTTCAGAGGCAGATGCATCCCAACGGTTATTTAAAATAAATATATTGGGTCGAGATAGACGTTCATTCACCTTGTGAAAGAACTGCTTCTCCTAAGGAAAATGAAACAAAACCTCTTCAGATTAATATGTCAAATATTTTTAATCTTTAGCCAAATTAATTGAACAAGTGGACTTGCACATACAGTTTGCATCAGTGTTGATTCAGAATTTGCCACCAGGACAAATACATCAGCATCGAGACAGAATTTGTCAATCCAGCTGTCCAGCTCTGTGGTTACATCAATGCCAGGGCTAGAAATATAGAGAAATGAGATATTACTGTGCTGTGAATACAGTAAAAACAGAACTTTAAAAGTTAGTAAGAGCTTTTCAGAGCATTAATTTCCCACGTCTGAGCTACAATGCCCTGAGGTGACAGAGTACAGGCTAAAAGGAAATAATGACCAAGAAAATCTCACTGTTAATTACAGCAAGGGACTTTGGTCACTGTGTTAGATTACAACAGGGTCAATTCCCTTGAAGTTTGTTAAATACGTATTTGAAAGCATTTCCGTAACTAGTCTGTGATAAGCAGGAAAGGAAAGAAAGCTATTTCTCACCTGTCCATCAGCACCAGGTCGTCCTTTAAGAGAGAACATTTGGAATTGGGCCACATTACACTGACTAGGCTGCCAGCATTCAGATGTTCATCCTGATGAAGGGCATGAGCCAGCTGGTTTACAGTCTACGAAAAGATGGAAATAACATTTCCTGTATGCCTCTAACACAATTATCCTCCCTTCAGGGCTGTTCACAGACAATTTGAGATAAAGCCCAGGTTCAAATTATTTTCTCTTTGGAAAGTTTTCCACATAAAACCTTCTTGAGTGTCCTAGTAAAAAGGCAACTGCTAGTGAGTGTTTATGAGAGATTTTTCCTGTCAGGAAAGGTCTACTGAGGAATTACTAAGAAGTCTGTGATTGCGTCAGTTATACAAAGCTCAGAACTTCCTGAGTTATTGTTCCCTGCTACCACTAACAAATACAACCTATCATCTCTTCTATAAAAGGAACAAGTCCCTATCCTGCAACTTGCTTTATTCCTTACTTCCTACATCTAACAAAGACTCATTCTTCATCTCCACTCTTTTAATGATTAAAATCCTTAACTGTGAAATTTAATTTTTTCTTCTTCCCTTTTCTGACATTTCTGAAGAGCTCTTATCCTTAACCTTATGCTTAAGGAAATTGCACCTTAACACTCTTCTTTTCCTCTGAGCCTTCAGTGAGCAGGAAAGCCTCATGTCCATCTGTCCCTTCGACGCGCAAGAAGCAATTAGTGGTGTGTCCAATTCCTGAAGGAAGAACTTTGTCCCACAGCATGGCATTAATCACGGTGCTCTTCCCATTGCTTGTCCTGCAGTCAGATTAAGGACAGTGTTTCAGGCTTCCAAGAGCCAGGTGTGCTCATTTCGATATTACAAAAGCAAGCTCTCTAAAGCCAAGCTGTAGCAGAGCCATTAACAATTTAGGTGCCAGAAGCAACCTGCAAGAAGACTTTTCTATTTCCCTATTTAAAGAATTCTTCAAATTAAAGAATTACATGATACAATACTTGTTTCCAATTTACAAATTTCCAATTTACACCTGTATCAGGGACACGGACATTACAAGCAAAAGCTAAAGCACTAGTGTCTACATAAATATTTTTACTGGCTACAATACTCAAATGCTTTACTGAATGGGGAGTGTAGGCAACACAAGCACGTGACTCACCTCCCAAAAAAAGCAACTTTCATATGTCGCCTTGCCAACACTTCACTAATACCACTGACTTTTGACAGGTAGCCTTTGACTTCCAGTACCTGCTCTTCTGTGGTGACAGGATCAAGCTCTGCATTCTTGTGTGTTTCTAAAATCAAAATAGATCATGTCTCTGAATGCCAGAAGCCATCTAGGTCAGATCTGGGTGAAACCCCTCTCTGTGAGGGTAACACTGAGCATTCATCTGTGTCCCACAGTTCGTGTGGGTGATCTTGACACAGGCAATGACACCCTGAAGCAATTCTACAACAGCATTTATCAACTGGGCTCATTTGCATATCTCATAACTGCTCATTCTTGGGACTGCCTTGAACAGAACAGCCAACACTGCAAACAGTCCAGCACCCTGAGCGATAAAATCTGTCTGTGCCTTAAGCTGTTAAAGCCAATTACTGGCGTATGTTACATGTCACTAGCAATGATGTGTTCAAGCAAGAATATTGAAAGGATTATACGCAAAAAATACCTACTAGGGTTGTGTAATTAATTAAAAATCTCCCAAACATAAAAACCAAGCATAGCTCCCTAACTAGCCCAGTTTCTTAACATGCATATACTTCTCATCTTCAAAATATGAACCCAAACTCCACCCAAATTCAACAAAGTAATTTTCAATTTTTCTTACAAACATGAATGCACAAACAGACACGCATGTATAAATAAGCACAGATGTAGCAGTGCTGTTTAACTGATTGAGGGGGTTTGGTGAGTGTTTTGGGGGAAATCATATGCAGGCAGAGCACTGTTACACACTCATGGCTCAAGAACTCAGCTTACCTTCTAGGAACAAGGAGCTCTCATTGATGTATGCAGCCAACTGTTCAAAGATACCATTGATTTTCTTCTTTGCAGTGACAAAATGTTTAAGTGGAGAAGCATTTACCTCAGCCATGTGTCTTTTATCCTTCTTCACTGCAACTATTGAGTTGGAACGAGTAAACAGCAGGGACATTGCGCTACAGGGAAAAATCCAGCAAAGACCAGTGTCACCAAGTGTCAACAGCTGTCCAAGGAGTGCAGTGACAGGACAAGGGGGAAAGGCTTTCCACTTACAGAGGGCAGGGTTAGATGGGATATTGGGAAGAAATTCTTCCCTGTGAGGGTCAGGAGGCCTCACAGGTTTCACAGAGAAGCTGTGGCTGCCCCATCCCTGGAAGTGCTCAAGGCCAGGCTGGACATGACTTGATCCACCCCATCTGTCAGAACGTGCCCCAGCCCCTAGGAGGGGGTGGAACTGGATAATCTTTAAGGTCCCTTCCAACCCAAACCATCCCGTGATTCTGTGATCCAACCGAGCATCTTTACAAGAACTAAATAAATATGCATTTTAAGAACAATCTTTTTTCTTTCACAAAGAAATTGTTCCACTTTATACAACTCATGTATCAGGAAAAAAACTCAAAACTCTT
Source organism: Irena cyanogastra (assembly GCA_013397155.1). Classification (NCBI taxonomy): domain Eukaryota; kingdom Metazoa; phylum Chordata; class Aves; order Passeriformes; family Irenidae; genus Irena; species Irena cyanogastra. Next base: position 361,094 of record VWZV01004561.1, read on the forward strand.
TCTTTCTCCCTTCCAATAAACAGACTCGCAGTGGTCACTCCTCCCCATCCTCTGCTTACTTTCAGGATGAGTTACGTTTTCACAAGTCAGGCATGGCCAGCTTGAGGCCCTCTGGAAGACAAATGGCAGCAGTTTTCCCTGCCTTTCCCTCGACCCGGCCGCGCTCCGTCCCGCAGCTCCTTCAGCGACGCCGAGTCCAGCCGGCCTCCACCCCTGCGGCACAGCGAACGCAGGTGAGGACACAGGGTACCGAGCCCCACCATCCCGGGCTCTGCTCGCCCGCTCTGCATCCCTGTGTGCCCGGAGAACGGCCCCGGGTCTGCTTCCCCGCCATCCCAGTGTGCCCCAGGGATGCTCTGGGCTCTGCTTCCCCGCCATACCGGTGCCCGGAGAATGCCTTGGGCTGACGCTCCAGGCGACGCCGCCACCCCCTCAGCCATCAAGGGCGGGAGAAAAGGGCGGGAAACGCCCTCCTCGTGCCCGCCTCGCGCCCCCTCAGCACCCTGCCCCAGAGGGTCCGACACCCACCCGTCTCTGCCTTTGTCCCTATCCCTATCCCTGCTTCTCCGGAGGCGACCCTCAGAGAGGCTGGGCCGGCCTGGAGCAGCTGCCAGGTCCCCCCCGGCCCGGCCCCGCCCGGCTCTCACCTTCACCGCCGCTCCCGCACGGCCGCCATGTCACTCCGCGGCGCCGTCGCCCGGGAGGTGCGGTGGGTGTGCGTCATCGCCCCGCGCCGCGCGCGGGCCACGCTGGGAGTTGTAGTTCCGGGGCCTCATGGCGGGCGGCGGCGGCGGCGGCCCGGGCCCACCTCAGGAACAGAACTCACGGACCGTCACACAGGAAAGGTTTAATGCGAGTTCCCCGTGCTCAAACCGTACAGCTCGTTAACGCTCACACCGAACCGGCCCGAGGAAACACACAACAAAATAATAAGAAAAAAACAAAAAGACCCCCACAAAACAAAAACAAAACAAAAAAAACCCCACCAAAACCAAACAAACAAAACCCCTGCTGCTGAATAAATACGTAATACACATTTTGGACATCTCGATGACCGGCTGATCAATCCCTTCGTTTGGTAACACGCAGTTCTGGATTTCACGTAAAGCACTTAGTACAGTTTTACTTCTGAAATGATTTCCCCAGCCTGGATTTTTCTCTCCTGGGCACGGGTGAGTATGGCCTCAAAACAGACCTGAAAAGCTCAAGGAAAGCAGTTGTGACAGCTGTATGTCCCTCAGCCACGTTCCAACCGTGCACAGCTCCTGTCTAAAGCTGTTCTGCCCCATTAAGTGACCTATCCCACAAGAAGGCTCCACTCTTGACAATCAGCACAAACTGGACACACACAACTAAAAGGCACATGATTTTTTTTTTCCCCCCCTAAGGACAATCACTCTATGAATTTATTGCTTGTGAAACACACTAGTGTGGCATAATGGTGTCTGAAAAGCAGAGCAGGTATCTCACAGGGACAGAAAAGCTTTCTGCCCCTTCCCTCTCTAATCACAGGTCTAGTCTAGACATATTTTTACACCTACTGGGTCACCACAATCTCTCAGCGCTTCCCAACCACTCATTTCTAGCAGCCTTCATCCCACTGGAGAAGTTTCTGCAATGGACTGGTTTTGGTTTTCAATCTCAAATAACAGAAACACGGAATAATTACTTCCTCTAAGAACCAGAGAACAGCTCTTTCCATCTAATGTGAATGGCCATCAAAGAAAATTATTAAAACAATCTCTGACAAATGCAATGAGGCCACCAAAGACCACTGGGACCTCTGGGTTGTTAGCCAGAGACTGATCAGAGCTTTTGGCTATTGTAACATGGTACAGAACAGAGACAATTCCGTAGTGAAGCCCTCCTGACTGATGTAGCTGCTCCCAGCCTTCCCTTTCTTAGATTTAATCTACATATTGGCATGGCCTGAATTTGTGTGGGTATGCCTGCTCCTCTCAGCTGAAGAAACAGAAGGTAGGGGGGTCTTTTATCCCTTCAGTCTAATCCCAGAGGCAAAGCATTGTCAGAGGACCTTCCTTTAGCTAACCAGAAGCACCCATGTTGCCACTGCTGCTGCTTTGAACTTTGTGATTCGCTTGCCAGGACAGCAAAGAGGTAAGGAATCAGATGATCTTCAGGCTCTTCCAACTCAGTTTCATTTGGTGTGACACTTAATTGTTATGACTTCTGGAGTCAGCTCCCTGATTGGTTTATATTTGGAATAATGTCCAGGAATTATTGTGTAACATCCAGTCCCATATATGCTGTGGATGAAAACAGGCTTCCAGCTTGTAACTTGCCTCCAAAAAGCTGGATTTCTGGTTCAAAGAACCATTTTTTAAAGCCAATCAATCACTGATGAAAGTTCAAGTAAACGGCACTTTGAAGAAACAGTGGATGTGGAGCAGAATCAAAAATAAAGGCACGAAATCTCCTTTGGACTTCTACAGCAATATTCCTAGATATTACCTGCTGTATCAGAGAGTGGAGTCTTAAAATATCATTAAAAATCACATTAAAAAATCATAAAAATCAGATCCAAACAGCTTTGAACAATGCCTTAGAAGCTCTCAGCAACATTCCCTGTTTCTACTCAAAGTCAGCAGCGAGCAGGGCCAGGGAAAGGTCTGGTCCTTCCTGGGAGGCAGAGCTCTAGGGGTCCAGAAAGGACACTGCGATGTAGCGGGTTCCTTTGGTGGTTGGAAGACCCTCGTGGTAGTGGGTCAGGCGTCCTGGATGCATGAGGGTCCACCCCTTCCGTGGAGCTCGGATGGAGCAGTTGTAGCGCAGGAACCGGCAGCCTCCTCCCTGGTGGGAACACGAGGGACACATCAGCTGGGAAAAAGCACCTCAGGGAAGGGGTCCCTGCCTCCTGACAGCACTTCTGAAAACGTGACGAGCTGCTGGGGGAATCTCCCGTGTTCTGATGCACTCAAAAATCTCTTTCCTAGCCTAAGCCAGTCACTAATCGTAATCCTGTAGGAGACCCCCAATCAGAGTGCTGTGCCAGAGTTGAGAGACCAACAGGATCTTTTTTGGCCTTCAGGTTGCCGTTTACTTTTTTCCTTATCAAAAGCTCTGCGTGCTGTCAACACCAGACGTAGCACACAAGAAGACAGCATGGACCTTTCAAGGTCTTTTAAAGCTGTTCTGTCCAATTAACTCTTAAAATGCACTTCATTTCCACTTTTCTACCAATAACTGACTACTTGTCTAACACACAATACCTGCACTGCGACTTGCCCCAGCCAATCACCCAGTGCCACCCACACTGCAGGAAATGGAGGAGATGAAGAAGGAGGAGACAGGATAATGCCCAAAATCCTCCATCTACCTCCATACTAAAAACCCAAATGTCTAAAATTTTCACCCTATGACAAACTACACTACCATCTACTTTACACACTCGCAGATTCCACTTCATCCCAAAGCCCTGGAAGTCCTCTTCATGGACAAAGGTTCAAAGCAGTGCTTTCCTCAGAATCAGGGCTTGTCAGGACAGGCAGGTAAATATTCCCTGTGCCCTGGGTTCCAATGCAATCCTTAGTGCAAAGAAGCCCAGTGTGGATCAGGGGAGGGCTTTCAGCTGCTCCAGGTGGTGTGCTGACCCCCTGACCCCCTGGCAGGCACTCACCTCATAGTCAATGCCAACTCTGTTCAAGGCAATGTTGATGGTGAAGGTGGATGCGTCGTGGTGGGGCATCAGGGATGGCTGCTCGTCAGGTTTGTAGCGAACCACAAAGGCCAGTTCAAACTGGGTCTGAGAGAGAAGAACAAAGTGCACTCTGTCAGAGAGCTATAGTGCTCTGTGGCTTCTGAGCTGCAGAGCAGGGTGTAACACTGAAATTGCACCCCACTGCTAAAGGAGAAAGGCAACAATCGGGCAGAAGAAAGGCAATTTCTCAATGACAATCTCCTAATGCACACACTTATGTCACTCTGCAGGGTCAGTTCCTCTGTACTGGGAAATACTGTGTGTACTGCTGACCATAAGTTTTGCTGTTAAGGTGGACCTACCTTGGTGTAGTATCCTGGGTACAGTTTCTCTGTGATGGGTGCAATATAGTCCAGAAGAAACTTGTACCATTCTCTTTCAAAGCCAATTTGGTTCATGTGTATGTCAATAGTTGGGACATTCTCATAACCTCCTTGTATTCTGCTGTCCTGAAATGGAATCAACACAAATACCCATAAGGATGGGAACTTTGGAGTTCAGGAATGAAAAGTACTTGTTCCTGGTAACTACAAATAAATATTATGTTTGTTTATCAGAATTTCCAGGATGGAAAGCTAATTTCAAACCATAATTAAAACCTAAGGGAAACAATATTACCATCAGAGAGGCTGAACACTGGAACTTCAGATAACACTGAAGAGGACTCAGGGAAAAATCAGAGTTAATCAGAAGCAAAATTAAAGTATTGTCTCTACTTTTCTGGTTTAATTCAGGATCTAATGCCTTCTCACAGGACGGCTATCACCAGATATGCACAGAAAATGGTGTAGCCCAGAACTCGAAAGAGCTCCTGCTTTTACTTACCGTGTTGTCACCTGTGGACCACTGGCCATAATGTTCCATTTCTTCCACCAGCTCATCACAGGCAGTGTCAGTGAAGATGGGGAACCAGTAAACATCAGGGCAGGGCTGCAGATAGCAGACAGGTGAGAACAGCAGAAACAAGGCAAGGCAAGGTGCTTGGGGCAAAAGAAGTAAGGCTAAACTGAGTGTAGACTGAGTAAATGGAAGTAAACTAAAATATTTAGGATAGAAATTTGTCTTCTGATTTATGTGCCCCACTTCCACTTAAGACAGCTGGAGATGTACTTCTAGGAGAATGATTTAGCTCTAAAAGTACTTTCAAGGTCATGTTTCCTGTGCTCAACTGCTCATTCTGAGAATTACAATAATGATGATAAAGCATTGTCCTAAAGCTGACTTCCCATTCTGATGGGTAAGAGTGATGTTTTCTTACCATTTCTACCAATTTCCCTTTCAGAGCTGCCGTGTAGTTTTCATGGATGTACTTTTCTCTCCAGTCCTGTAATTAGAAGATAAGCAAACCAGTAATTTCTGTGAGGCCCCTGCTTCAAGAGGTAATAAAAAGCAGGCACTCATGCAAGCAGTATTTCACAAATTTTTAAGATCCATGTGTTAAGAATCCCAAAAACATGTTCTCTTCAAATTTTGTGCTGTGCTCCTCATCCCACCTAAGAGACACCATTATTACAAAGCCTGGGCTTCCTGAAGTGATGAAGCTAATATCAGGTCTCCCCACATTGCTGTGCCTTCTGAGTATGCAGGTTATCTCACCTCGGGATTGCTGAATATTTGCCAGAGGTCATTGTGGAGGTGACTTGTCTGGTAATTCTCCAGGGACAGTATGTGTCCAAACTGATGCCGGTTTGTCAGGTACATAAAGACTCCCTGCAGGACAGAGAGAAATAATAAAGGCCTCACATTTCTGAGAGCCACTGTGAAATCAAGCACTGGACAGTTCTCTAATCTGTTAATTTACTCATTCTTTCTCCTGTGGCTTTCAGTTTTATTTCCACCCTGGATATGAGAAACTCTGAAAGGTTACAGGCAGAGACAGTAATTCTGTGTCCTGTCAGCCAGGACTGGAAGCAGAGGAGAACAGCAACTGTGAGATTAGGGTCTTCCTTCTTACCCTGTCAATCCTATTATAGCAGTCGTGAAAAGGCCCAAGAACAAAAATGTTATCCATGTTTAGTGGTCCATGGCTACATGGTTTCACAGCAAGGCAGAAATCCCATTCTGTTCCAAAGTCTGCACTGTACTGACTAGTACCAGTTCACCCTATCCCTGCCCTGGCAGAGCTGAATGCCTTGAAACTGCTTAATCCTGCACCCTTCACCCTGGCACACAGCTCTCCCCTGGCAGCCTCTCTCCTCGACTGACCTGATTCCGAATGTTGTGGCAGAAAGCCATGTCAGCATCCAGCTTGCCACTGTGGAACAGATCTCCCTGGTCCAGCTCCGAGCGCAGAGCCTTGGCTTTAACCATGTAAACACTGCTGATGTAGGGAACATTCCAAAGCCCACTGAAACACAGCAGAAGAAAAGAGAGACTTGAAATACCACTAAGACACATACTGCTGGACTTGACAGGATGGCAGGCAGCACTGCAGCACCAGCCAGGCTTGCCTAAACGAGCCAATTCAGAACTGTAGGGAGAAACCATACCAACAGAGATTGGTATTCCAGAAAAAAATCACTTATATTGCCCACAGCTTTTCAGCTGCACAAATGCTAGCCCACTATGAAAGCAATTAATTGCTACTGTGTGTTTTTGCTAGGGACATAATTAGTGGCTTGAATCTCTTCCCAGAGAGATCAACATTTTTTTTCCAGTGATTTAAAGAAACTGAACTAGCCAAAAGTGCATAAGCTGATTTCCAGCATTTAATGCACATACAATGGCCTATAAAAAAGAGGGTCCCTCAAGAATATGAATGAATCAACAATTCTATTTTGTGAATCTTCCATTCAAGGATCATCTGGTATTTCTTGAATATTTATCTGACAGAGATTAACAGCACTTTACAGGATTTTAAGGATCACACTAACTATAATTCCCAGGTGGGAAAACATGACATGAGTAAAATTAGATTATTTCAGCAGTCAGCACTCTCAAACTCTTACTCTGATCATAAGAAAATCTGTCCCAAATATGTTATTGTCTCTGCTCAGGGGAGAACATAAAGCAACTTCCAAATGGGAGCAGAGACTTCTTTTCCTTTCCTGTACACAAAGACATTTGCACGCTCTGGTTCTTTGACATTAGTTTGATGATACTGTGCTGCAGCAAGCTTTGCATTTGAGGGATTTTATCAGTGAAAAGCTCTCTTTGCATACTCACACTCTCCGCCTTTGAACAATATCCACATAATCTTCCGAGCGGGCATAGTACCCATCAGGGCTCAGAGCTCCCCAGAAATTGGACCACAGCTTCTCGAGTCGGCTTACCAGGGGGGCAATCACCAGCCTGGAAACATGAAAGAAAAAGGAATTGCAGGACAGGATGTTACCACAGGAAGAAAAGGAAAATATTTACAAACCACAGTACTGGAAGAGCTATTTCCTCTCTCACTCACAGAGTTGGTGTTTTGTTAACTCTGTTGGAATGAAATGCCATATAAGAAAGGGTAAATATGGTCCCAATCTCCTCTCTAAATACACCCTGCACCAGGTCTGTTACAATCTGATTTGTTCTAGTGACTATATAAAAACAAAGCTAAGGATGATTTACATCCCCTGCCTAAAATCCAGGGATTACAACTACAGTGAAAAAAACCCAACATGTAAGAGGTGTTTGGCTAACATCCCATCTCTGGCACAGCTGTCCTGGCTCCCTACATATCTCAGGGATGTGCACTGAATTCCTCATGTGAGATGACCAGTAAGCATTGCTCAGATCAAAGAACTCACTTGTTCTGTTCAATCAGGATCTTCAGAGTCTCTGTGTTCTTCAGAACTACCTCAGCATCCAGGCTGAAGTAATAGTCACAGTCAGGATCCTTCCTGCACAAATCCCTACAGCCAGAGAAAAGGAAAGTCACATCCTAAACCAGAGGAAGACAAAGGACAGAGCACCAAGAATTCCTTCACCTTGTAGTCTAAAGGTCTCCTGGGTGCTCAGAAGTTTGGTTTAATGCAACAGCCCAGAGGGCCAGCACAGTACAAGCACATCAGATTCAATATCCAATGGCAGACACTGAGACACAGCCAAAATCACATTTAGCAAACTGTTTCCTCAGCTCAAACTGAAGAGGTTCCCATTTACAGCTGGTCCAAATCCACACCTGAGCTCAAACTTCCTGATCACAGACAGGAAGATTCCCACTAGTTCTTAGTTTTGCTACAACACCCCCCCCCAGAGATATAGGTGCATATCCTTTGTGCTCTGTGACTGGGTTTACAGATGAAGGCAGGAGATACAGGGCTGTCCTTCTGTCAGAACAAAGGACCAGTGAGAATTTCTGAAACTGGACAAAGTGAGCTGGTATTGAAGCTGATTTTTTCCCCAATATATAAGGGCATGAGAGTTAATGCTAGAAAAACTGAAAGGACTGAAAAAAGAAGAGCAATCACTTGACAGGGATGATCCTCAGAAAAAACAGATGTCTTAGTTTGGACATGGGCTGTCTCTGCTAGCTATCATGTATGGCCTCTTCACTTACATGCCCAAGTTCCGTGCCTCAGCATTCTCCACCTCATCATCTGGTCCGATCACTTTGACAGTGAGATATTCTTTGCCATGCTCTTCTACAAAAGAGTCCACCTCCATCAAGTGATGCTCCTCCTATTTCAAAAGTAAAGAAAAACAGATAAGATAGGCTCATCCAGGCCACTCAGCCTCCTGCTCTTGAAAATGAGTAGCTTGGCAACAGCTCTTAAGCCCACTTCCACACGTTTACAGCTGGATGGATGTCACTGCAGGTAAGTGTGTGATCTTATGGGTGCCATTGCAGATAAGCACTGTGATTACACAGCCAGGAAGTCTAGCCCAAGGCTGCAACAGTGCCTAGAGTAGAGGACAAGGTGTACGTTTTCCTGACATTTGCTAAGACCATCACAAGCCAACTTCACTTACATGGTTGTGAATGAAGAGCTGGATTCGTTGCTTTGGGTAATGCAGGTTACGAAGCCGCAAGAAAAACTGGGAGAGGAACGGGGTGGGCTGCTCGATGAAAATGCCAATCAGAATCATTGGCAATGCCTCATCCTACACTCAGGAACAAGAGGAGAGAAGTGGTGACATGTTTAACATCACACACATAACATTGTAAGACATGTTTTGAGAGCTTTGAATAGACACAGCAGCCTTACCTTATACCCCAAGAGGCTTCGCAGACCCTCATCACACACCGTGCAGCCAGTCTCAAATGTCCATATTTGAGGAATGTAGTTTCCCAGGTAGTTCAGCTGCAGCTGCAAAAGGCAGTTTGCCAGATTATGCATTACAAGGCAGGGGAGTCTCTTTGTGTGCACCCCCACTGTGGGATCACATTTCGACTTTGTTTACCTTCTCCGTGAACTAAAGAATCCGAACAGCATGACAGCCTGAGGGTCTAACTACATATGGGTCTTTGGACCAGATCCATCTTGCTGCTATGAGCCTGGACTGCTTATTCTTTCTCAAATGTAAATGCACACAGGGAAAGACAGTATATGTGGAGGCAGTAACCTGATCCATCGAGCCTAAAGGGCCACTTTGCAACAAACACAGACCAAATCTTTCTCTCAGGACAGTCCACTTACCTTGGTGGGTCCATTTCCATGGATCACCACAGGCAGAGTGTCATATAACAGGTTTCTTGCTCTCACTCGTGAGTTTTCAAACTTCAGAACTATCTCATCTGGAAATGACATTGTCATTGTGTTAAGGCTTTTAGTGATAATTAGAAGCACGATGCCTCATTTATACAGAAAAACTGCTGAAAGATGAAAGTGTGGACAATGGATAACTGTGCACAAGTATTTAAAGGGCTACAGACCAAATCTTTAAAGGAGAGAAAAAATATTCAGAATGATCCTGTGAAGAAACAGGCTGGGAAGCAGGACAATGACTGGGAGTTGGCAGAAGCCATACTAAAAGATTCTTTCAAAACTGGCATTGACAAACTGCAATGAGGAACAGCTACTCATGACAGGGACAGCTATTGATGGGAGGACTCAGGCCCTTCTCACCTAAGTGTTCTATGCACTTGATGTCTCTCTTTGTCACCCCTCACAAAAGTCCATCCTCCTGGCAGAGATCATCGAGGATGTTGCCTCAACACAACCATACAAAATCCTTTGGAAAAAACACTACTGCAGATACAAGCTGCAGTCTATCATTGATATAATGAGCACAGGAGCCAAAACCTAAACTGCCATTACCACTTTCGACTTGACCAGAATAAAGATGGAATGGTGCAAGACTGAAAACATCAGGCAGCATTGACAGGAAAGTAAGTGAATCCCTCTTGCCAGGACTAGCAAAATCAATCAGCAGGTCAGGTCAGAAGCCTGGTACAATCAGTGAGTGCTCACAGGCATATCTGGCTGCTTCTCACCTCCCATGGCATTCCAGCATGGCTCTGAAGCGGAAAGACAGGCAAGCCCTAGACAGGGCTCTGTGTTATTACTTGCACTGGAAGTCCCTCCCACTTTCAATCCCCAAGGCTAATGCCATCCAACATGCCTGGAGATCAAAGTGGCAAGGAGGTGTAAGATGAAAACCCTGACCTGCATTCCCTGAAGTGGAGAAGGAATTGCAATGAGAATGTAGTTGGTCTCTGTGGAATTGCAAACAAAACTCAGAACTCTGGCAGAGACTTTTACTAAACCTTTTTCTGTGGGGACAGCCATTTCTGAAATACACTCCCTCCAGCCATAACTTTATTTCTGGTGTCAACATGCAAGCTGCATTCCAAGGAGAAATAAGCTTCCTTCGAAAAAAAAAAAAAAAAACCAGATTAGGTTTTGGAAGATGCGGCTTCTTTGGTCTAGACTGATGTTGATACTTTCCTTTAAAAGAATTAGATAAACAACCTTAATTAGAACACAAAAGGCATCCATTCTTTACATACAACAGACCCTATGCTCAGTGAAGATATATCCCATTTCAACAGTCATTTGCAAACTCTCCAAACTCTGAAGCCTAAAACATTCCCAGATAATCATCATTTTCATTCAAATCTGGGACAATTCACCATTTTCAACAACAAGTTAAATATATGCTATTAGGCAAAACTATGCAAACCCCCTCTCCCCCACTTTTAAAACTGCTGTGAGTGTGTCAATAAATCTGCATTATATGAATGAAGTAGACTTACACACCTCATATAAACCGCACAATACATATAATAACACAGGAATGCCTGTGTATAGCAAAACCATCTGCTGTGAAAAGTTTTTTGCCTTCTATCCACAGGGCAAGTGTGACCCTGAGCATTACCCCAGGTACTAGTGTCAAACCAGAGGACACTAAGGTGCAAGATCAGCTTGTGCAATCTTTGTTTTTATCCCCTGCTTCAAGTCACACTCTGACTGAGTGGGACTAAAATGCAGCTCTGACTTAAGAGAATTCTGTGTCCCTACAGGCGTCTATTAAGACTGATTACTGGAAAGGACAGCAGGGTGCCAACATCCACTGTCTGAGTGCCAAGTCAGGGGAATTACTCAGCCCTTGGGTGGCACAGGGCCAGAACTGCAGATGAGAACATTTAAGGGACTGTTCATGCTAAAGTATCACAGGCCATACTCAGATTTGGGGAACTAAAAGAGTCCAGCTGCTCTAAATTTTCTGCAAGCCTTGCTGGTAAAAAATTGCAAGTCTCTCTCTAGTCTGATAGCAGTTCCCTATTTCAAATGTTTCCTCTTGATTTAATTTCTGTTACAGTTTGAGTTCTCCATGCATTTAGCCTGTCCCCAGGGACAGACTGCCCTTTGTAATGCACAACTGGGCAGGGACACCAGAACCAGAATGACCTGTGGGCTGGATGGTCTGGCCAGTGCAGCACACAGTGCTGGAATCACAATGCTGCTTCCAGGGTCCATTCCAGGCTTCTGTAAGATGTTACATGGCATTTTCCTAACATGTACTTCAGTGCTAGGTTGGTTATCTCTAAGTCAGCACTGCACTCTGCAGTTTCACATCCCCTGGGAGGAGGCTGGTTAGTTCCTCCACACTCAATGGCTTTAAACACCAGCACCTACAGATAGTGGTATGAGCCTCCAGTAAGGCTCTGTACTTGTTTTCAGACATCTCTCTTCCCATTCACATCTTATGCTTAAACATAAAAACTGCCAATAACAGAAAATGGGGCTACTGGCTAGAATGCAAACTTTCAGAAACCCAGAATCTAGATACACCTACTCTTTTTTCTGGATCCAAAAAGATATTTGTGTAGAAGAGCTGGTCACTGTCATCATCCTGTCCTTTCCACTCCTCCACAAGCTTCTTCAGGTTTGGAGCATAACCTATGAAGCCTGTGGGAATAAGTATGAGGAGGTGTTTCAACCCAAATGACCAAAAAAATGGAAATACTCCTGTATACATGTACATTCACTTCTCTCACATGAAATCTCACTACACCCTGTGTTCCTGCAGAGACTCATCAACTTTCAGTTTGCTTTGCCACTTCTCCCACAGGTGAAATAGGAGGAGAAAGCTGAAAGCAAGCTCTGTGTCTCACCTCCAGAACCCAGGAAGCGCTTTCCGTCTCGCACCTGAGGGTACTTGGCTTCCAGCTTCCTGTCAGGATAGATGTAATTCTCTGCTGAGAAAACCACCTTGCTCTTGGCTTGTTTGAACTTCTTCAGCAGTTCTGTGGGGCCCGAAGCAAAGAGCACATCATAGCTAGAGAGAGAGAGAGACAAAAAAAGGACAAAAGGAATGGAGTCAGAAAAACATGTCAGTGAGAAGAGTTTCTAGAAGCAGCTAATTCTTTGGGAATCCCTTTCTTTTAGTTCTGCTTAACAGTATTATATTTTTGGTAATGCAGCTAATTAAAGTGTAGTCTTATTCATATGGTGGGCATATGAAAAGACACTGAGACTCCAACCCATCCTTTCCTCTCTTCACCTCTCTGGAGACTAATTCTTGGCTCTCAGGATGTGCTGCAGCCTACTTCACCTCATAAAACAAATAACTCTGGTAAGAAAGGCCTGCCTAGGTCCATAGGAATTGTCTGTTCATTCTCTGCAGATAGAGACAGCCAAATTCCACTGTGGCAGAATCAGGTGCAACACTATCAATTTCATGCAGGAATTAGCATCAGCCTATTCTGATCAGACCTTCCCAACTGCCACGGATGCAGCTCTGAGTGATTTCCAGGAAACTACAGAGCATTCAGGGGAAAAAAAAAAAAAAAAACCAGAGATCTGGACACACTTTCGCAAAGCAATTGATTTCACAGTTCATTTCTCCTCAGTGAGAACCTGTCCAAGCCGCTGTAAGATTCAGTTCATGGCAGATTCTTTACAACCATTACCTGTCTATGAAAAGGATGACCAAGTCCTCCTTATTCGCATACTGCTTCAGAGCTGACTTCAGGAGACGGACCTTCTGCCCACCTCCAGCTGGCTGCTGCTCATCTCCACCCTGCCACTCCTCATCCAGCCCCAGAACCTGCACAGTGACAGGCACAAGGTCACCTCAACAAGGCACTTTCCCAGCAAGGCTCACAGGAAAGAACCAGAACCCACAAACTTATTGGTCCTGCTAACTCCCAGTGCAAATCACAGCAAAAATAACAGCCCCAGGACAAACAGACTAGGCAGCCTTTGATGCAGTCTCTGGGCTGGACAGTCAGTGTCACAACACAGTGACAAAGCACTCCTAGCCACAGGGACATGCACTGTGCATCTGGTGCAATGGAAAAGTGCCATGTGGCTCCCTTGAGCAGGAGTTATGGATCTCATCCCAATCAACACTCAGGATACTGCAGAAATGACCCAGCCACAGAACTTTTCAGCCAGCTGAGCAGGTGTGTGTCCTCTCTTGAACTTTGATTTAATCACTGTGGGGCCAAGTCTGATCCATTCCACAATCTGAAATTCCCTTTGACTAACCACCCTGGAAGCTGCTAGACATCACCTGTAGTTTGTAGTTGAAGAACTGGGCTGATCTTCTGAACCGTTGGAATCCTTCAGTCTGCTTGGTGGCAACAGTCAGAACCAGCAGTTTATCTGCACACAGGGGAAAGCACAAGAGATACTCAGCTTGTGTGGTTTCCACAACCTGCTGTTCCACACCTAACCTGATTGTGGGCATAAAATGAGAGATTATCTAAAGATACAATTTCATTGCCTGAGTTCTGAGCTAAAAAAAAGAAAATAAAAAATGTATTAAGTGGTTTTTTGCCCTGGTAGTGAAAGCTACAATTCTCTTCTTTCACACAGAGTACAGAAGAAATTAAACTTCAAGATAAAAAATAGAACTGCTATAAAATGCCCATTTGGAAGTCATCAATTTAATGCAGTTTTGACTTTCTGTTCCCCACAGAGCTGCTTTTTTGTCACTCAGCATTGACTGGTGTTGGGAAAACCAAAATTAGACTAAATGTTATTATTCCCTCTCCATGGCTGCTTCAATTTTCTACTCCATTCCTGAGGCATTTTCCAGTTTTTCATAGATATTCAATGTGAATTTAATTGTGCTGTAATTTTAATTTACATTCTCCTCCCGAACTTTTTATTTCCAGTCCCTTAAAAATGATAAAAACTAAATCTTGAAGCTCTCTTTAAGAAGTTTCTCTGTGGAACCCTGGAATATGATTTTTACGTGGAAGTTCTGGTTTCCTCATTGCAATGATGAAACGTTGTACTTCACCTTAACAGTTTTGCTGAAGTAGGAATTTGTATAGGCTCTGGCAGCAGTGCTTAAATGCAAATCCTGGCCATCCGATTTAAACATCAGAAAATACCAGGAAAAACTGAAAGCACATTTTCTTGGCCTCAGCAGGCTTTTTTTGGAACAATGACTTTTTTCAATGGATGTTCCAGATGTATCTTCCTCATGTACCCAAACTGATACTCTGTCTGGTCTTAGAGAGGAAGGATCTAGAAGTTGGAGTTTTAGATGGACCTCACAGAGGCAGCAAAAGTAAAAAAATAGTGCAAGACTTCAAGTTAGAAGAAAGAAGATATCACCAAAGAAATTCCTCAAATCCTTTACCTGCATCAGAAGAAAAAAGAGAGACTGAGAACAGCCAATAGGTCAGGTCTAATTGTATTTATTAGACATGTGCACAAAGTGATAAATAAAAGATAAATAAATATGAATCCCATACAGGTGCAGTTTTTAAGGGCAGATTTTTAGACATATGAAGTGCATTCCTAATCTAGCATCTCCAGCACACTGCAGTGCCTGTGGAGTGAGCCCACACACCTGTGTTCCTGTGTCCAGCCCAGTCAGAGGGAGCAAACAAAAAAGTAAAATCCGTATGTCCTCGGGGAATACGTTAAAGCCATTAAAGTTTCTAGACATATGATGGCACAGAGAAAGCCATTGCAGCTTTTTGAGAGAGCTCTCAAGGATTCTGAGAAGGTGAGGATCATACTGCCAAGAAAGAGGAAGACAAACGTGGGTTTGTCAGAGAGGAATGTAGGCAACCCTCAAATTCTAGTACACGAGGGAAGAAAGCATATGATAATGATAAGAGAATGAAAGAAGGAAAGAAAGGAAGGATCCTGACTGCTATGCAACTATTCCCACCTAAAATCTCAGGCATCTCACATTAAATAAATCACTAATTCATTTGCATGCTGCCATCCCAAGAAAGCCACACACTGTTTATGACTTGACTGTCAGAAGTTTGCTGGACTGGATGAGTGCTAAAGGCTCACACTGAACAGGAAGCAGTGTCCTGTTTCCAGGAGAGAAAAGTTCTCCCCGTGCAGTTTGTGAACTCAGAGGAGCATGAAAAACCAGCACAAAGACCACTGACATCCCCAGCAGAACTCCAAGTTACAGATTCCCTGTAGGGTAGGACACTGAGAGACACCAAGCTCAGTTTCTGTTCTAAGAACTCTGCAGTAGCAATAGCTTTCCATCCCAAGAGACATTCCTTCAGCCCAGCACTGGAAATTTGTGCTGAGCTATGTTGCCTCCACTCCTTCTGCTTTAACCCCTTCTTCTCTTTCTCAAGATTTTGCTGAACATTTATAGGTACTTTCAGAGACAGAGCAGTAAACCCTTTTACCTTCAGTATCACATGCAAACTTTTCAAAACATCTTAAACAGATTGATGTTTCCCTGTCTCCAACATCACAGTCAATTTGCAGACGTAGAAATGCAGCCTGTTCTGCTAAGCTGGGCCTCCAGGACCCAGAGGCTGCCTGGGCCACACTGACAATTAGGTGTTGGAGTCTGAAAGGTAGGGAATTCTCAGAACTTTGGGCTTATAAGCCAAAGTTTAGAATTAAACACAGGATTTGAGGTTTCCAAACTTAAGTGTTAGAAGTGAGAATGTGGATTTATAGTTTAAAGCAAAGATATGTTAAAAGAAAGAAAGTTTAGAGCTTTAGAGTACAGTATTGTAGGTTTGTGTGTCATAACATGATTGGTTAAGAAAGTTTACACTGTAGTATGAGTCTATAAAACAAAATATTTAAGAATTAGGTTAAAAACATAAATATTCTTGTTAGTAGTGTTTTACTGATTAATAAATCCTTAAAGGATCTTGTAACTAGAGGTCTTGTGACCTTCTGAATCATGCAGTGAAGATGTGAGCTGAACTCACCTTTCCTGTTTATGCAGAAGATAAGAAAAATAAATCACACCATCTAAAGCAACTCAGAGGTCTTGTCTCTAACTCATTTAAAATCCCTTCACAAACCCTCAAAATTAGGAATTGTATAAATACATTTAATAATGGCATGGCTGCAGAATACAAACACATGGTGGTTAACAAAGCACTGGACTCAGAACCAGGGGAGCTGGACTGCTGGTTCTGCTATGCAACAAGGAGCCAATCCTGCTCTCCCTGTTTTTCCATCTGTACAATGATAGAAGAGGACATTTGCCACTTTTGTGAAGGTTTTAGAGCTCGTAGATGAAAAGGATTCTATAAGAACAAAGCACTGGAGCCCCAGTACCAAGATCACAACGAAATGATTCAGTAAACTTCTGAGTTTTTATAAAGAATAAAAATCTGAGACCAGATGAGTTCAGTAACAAAAAAAATTAAAGTTATTTACTCCTCCCCTAAGTCTACAGGGAAAGCACAGCTGCAGCTGCATTTTAGGACAAGGAATTAATTTATCCCTAGGCTGTGATTTGCAAAATCTTACCGTGCCACTTCCTGTTAAGATAATGTCTAAGAAAATACCATTAATATGAGGATCAAATAGCAAAAAAACCCCACAAACCAGTGCACAATTTAACAGTGGATAATATAACCTCTGTATTACATTTACAGAAGAATTTTTTTTTAATTATATCAACTACAAATAACTATGATGAGAGCTTTTGCATAGATCTAAAAGAATATCCAAGAGAGAAGACAGGTATCATTACTCTCACATCACTCTGGGGAAGCTGAGGCACAGGAAGGATGAGGCATTTTCTCTTTGAGCCATGCCAAAAGTGATGGTTCAGAAAACAGCTAATTCCAAATCCCTCTTCCTAACCAATTTACCTCATTCTCTTTCCCAGCCCTCAGTTTTATAACTCTAGTGCATTCTAAAACCTTAGTAAAACCATGGAAGATTTGGGATGTGCAAGGAAGGCAGGATAGCACAGAGATTCTTTGTTTTAATTATGCCCCTATAGCCAAAGAACTCCCAACGCCCCATTAGATACACACTAACTGTATTAAGCAACGTACACACAGAATAAAGGCAGTTATACCAGAATCACGCTGTGAAGGGAAATATTATACACAACAAGATTAAATCTCCTCCTAATTGCCACTTCTCTAATGAAGACAGAGATAATTACCAAACTTCTTGGCAGAGTGACAGTGTATGAACCACTCTGTCACTGCAGCTGACATTCTGAAGCTGCCCTAATCCTCTGCTGTTCTACCAACTACTCTAGAGCTTCTACCAACTATTTACTGACGCTATTTTAGGAGCATCCCCGATCTTGAGTCACAATGTGGCCAGTCTGGAACCAAACGCTCTGCGGCTGAACCGCCTAAGTTCAAAAGCAAGGAAGGGCTGATCCAGGTGGGATGCAACCCGCGGGACCGAGAGTCCTTCTCGGGAATGAAATGCTGCTGTGTCTCACTCAACTCCGAGCCGGGAGCTGCCCCAGGCTCCAGGTACCGCCCAGGGGCTCGTACTCTGCCCTAGGCTCGGCTCGGGCAATGCTTGGGAGACACACCAGGACGCGGAGGCCAGCGGCGGCACCACGGCGGCTGTGCCCGTCCGTCAGCCGTGCTGCCGGTCCCCCCGGTGCCCCGAGCAGCCCCCCTTACCTTCCTGCCGGGAGGCACGGCCACTCCCCGCCCCGAGCAGCGCCAGCACCGCCCAGAGCAGCGGCACCGCCGGAGGCACCATGGAGGCGACTTCCCGCCCGGAGCCCGCCCCGGGAGCCGGCACGGAGCGGCAGCGATCCTGCGGGACGGAGCGGGCGGCTCCGGGGCTGCCGGAGCTGTGCCACGCACCAGACCCGCCCGGCGGAGGAAGCGGGAGGCGCTGGCTCCTCCTCCCGGGCCGCCCCGGCCCCCGCAAGAGGCGGGAGGGCAGGGCTGGAGACGGGGAAAGAGAGGGAAAACGGCGAGATGAGCAGCTCGTGGGTTTGATGCCGCAGCTGCAGCTTTTCCTGGGCTGCGGGTCCAGCGGGGGCCGGGCAGCATGCGGGGCACCCGCGGCCCCGGGACGGCGGGCAGTGGATGAGCAGAGGGGCAAATGCGGTATAGGAGGAAAGGAGTCGCTCTCTGGCCAGCTTCAGCAGCTGGCTGGCACTTATGGGATATTTGTGTATAAAAAGCAAAGCAGAAATGGATTGTAATGTTATGCACAGCTCTAGAAACTGGAAGCCTTATTAAATACCTTCTTCATATCTTCTTCCTACCTGTCACCTCCCATATTTCCTTGGTGAACACAAAATCTGCAGTGGTTTTGTTTCCTGTACCAGCTGGTTTTCTCTGGCCATATACACATCTTTAAGTCTTACATTACTCCCTGTAGCCTTCTGCTGGGTTTTCTTGCTGTATCCCAGCCATCTTTTTCTATTTCATTCTGCCCTTGAGAACAAGCAAAATAATCCTGTCTTAGAAAATCACACCTCTGAAAATTAACATTTGCCTTATGGTCACTTCTACACTGCAGTGAATGTGAGGTTTAGATGTAGGGAAACCCTTTTGAGCCTGCAGGACACCAGATGAGGAGTCGCCACTGACACAGATCCTATGTGAGGCCTGTCAGTAAATCATCTCTTTAAATTAACAGGAATTACAGATGTAACGGGGTTTAGGTTAAAAGCAAACAGACACAGAACAAGAAGGCATGAGGAGAAAAATAATCAAGCACCTTAGAAGGGTCACACTTTAGCTAACAGATATTCTCCATGATCCATAACAGCATCATCCCAAAGAATTCCCATCACTGTTTGTTTGTTCACTGAGAATATTCTTGAGTGTGTTCAAAGCACTTTTCTTTCCATTCCTTCTCCCCAATGCAGGAATTCTCTCATAATTAACAGGCAAACAGAACAGTCCTCATGCTCAAGCAATGAGCATTCCAGGCAACAACCCAATGAAAAACTAGCTCTCTCTAAGATGGTGATTTCAGAAAACTTCCTTTTGCAGAGCTGCCAGTTTCCCTAAATTAAAAAAAAAAAAAAAAAAGAAAAAAAAAGAAAAAGAAAGAAAGAACATAATTTCACTTTAGATTTCTTCATTACTTTGCAGGCCTGGACAAAGCCCGTGATAAATCTGTAGCAGCTTCAACAGTCTAAGGCAGGAGCCACAGCAAAGATCATCTTTCTTCACATCCTTCACCTTCAGACCTCAGACTGAGATGTGCAACTCAACGTGGATTTTTAAAACAGCGAGTTTCTCATTTTAATGAAGTTAAATCTCTCCAGTGTAAAACGAAAGCGGTTTTGCATACTCAAAATCATGAATGCCTCATTGTTCATGCTGCTGCAGCCAGGCTGTCTGTGTTTGACAGCTTTGTATTCTGCAGCTATGCCAACCCAGCTAGCACATTTCCCCCCTCTGTGTGTGCTGCTCTCCTGCTTTCAGGCAAGGAAATGAAATCTTGCCATTCCAATGAGCATCGTCTGGGTAAGCCCTGGTCCATATCCCTGCACTTTGTGGCATCTCATGCCTTTGGGTTGTTTTCAATTTGCGAACAATTCTTTTTCGGTTTGGGTTTTTTTTTTCATTATCTGTGTCTATTCCTTTGATGCTTCTCCTGTCCTTTCTCTCATCTTTTTTGAGGTTTTCCCCCTGATTTTGCAACTTCAGGGAGGTTAATTTAGCTCAGATTTGGTCCTTTTCACTGACGCATCTCATCCCGGTCCATATTCTTTTAGTCACTAATTTTCCCAATTTTCTGCTTTTTTTTTCGATTGCATTTGATTTGATCATACCTCCTTTCCAGAGTGTTTGTAAAGCTTTCTTTTCTGTTTTCAACATTTCATTTCCCTTCCTGAAAGGGTGTGCTGCCTGTCTTTTTAAGCAGAGCCAGCTGCCAGTGCAGATGTTGCAGTGAGTACGTGCAACGCGTGCTCCAGGCGGGGCAGCAGCTTCCTGAAAACTGCAGGGGTCAGAGCTCTGCTCTTCCAGCAGCCTGACAGCCGGGACGCCACCAGCTCCAGTGAAACCTGAAACCCCTGTGCGAAAAACGCCAATCACTTGTGTTAAAATTTTAGAAGTTTAATAATAATAAAAAAAATAGTAATGAAAGTAGTAATAAATAATAGGGAAAATTAGCACAATAAGAGACAATAAAACAGAATTCTGGACATCCGGGTGTCTGGCATTCCCCACCAGGCACACCTTGCTAACAAAGGATCACCCCTTAAAAGCAATAGCCTGGTGCAAATTCATATAGCTCACACATGATTCAAACATTCTTCTCAAACTAGGGTGTTTCTGCTCGATTTCAGCTTTTCCCCCATCTTGTAAATCAGCCTTCTTGGTTCCTCCAAGTCTGAGCTGTCCCCATAAGGAGGCAATAATTCTTCTCTGGGATCTTGGTGTCTGTTGCTGTTATCTCTATCCAGTGCAAAGAATTCCTTGATTGTCTTTTCCATTCCTTGAGCTAGTTAAAAAAAATTACCTTACATCACACAGTTTCTATTTTAATATTATGTTACAGCCTAAAAACTATATTTACCACACTTCTTAAAAAAGAGTAATACAGCTCTATTTAAAGGGATTAATACAGCATAAGCTTCCAACATAGCACAGACAGTATTCATTTTAATATTTGCGAAAAGCCAATCATAAAATATGCATTTTTCACACCTGAATGGGGTCTCACCCGCCGTTTTGGGGTCCCAGTGCTCTTCCCACCCCACCCTCCAGTCAAACAGCTCATTTGCAGGAATAAATTAAGAACGTGTGTCCTCTGTTTCCCTTTTTTGAACCAGTTCATTGCCTCAATCTGGTGGAGAATTTAATGTTTCACTTTAACTCACAGTGTTTCTGCCTGACTTGCTTGAAACGTGTTTCTCCTTCTGTCTTTGGAGCACTGCTCTGGATACAAAGCTTTCCTGTGCACACGTGAGGAAGTTCGTTCCTCTATTTACCACACAGCGGGCACAGCTTGATAGAAGAACTTCCTTTCCCCGCATAGTCCCTGTGCTGATAAGCCAGTAAACTCCCACGGGAATTACAGAAAACCCTTCCAGGCCTTTTCCATCGGTGCAGCGACCCGGGCAGGAGACCCAGACCCTCAGGCCTGGGCTGGAGCTGCTCGAGGACACCCACGGACACGGCAGGGGGAGTGGGGCAGGGGCAGGGCGGGCCCGGAGACAGCGGGCTGGAAACCGGGGGGTCCCGGTGCCGGGGGAGGGCCCGGTTGGGAGCCGGGGATCCCGGTTGGGAGCCGGGGAAGGCCCGGTTGGGGCCGGGGGTCCCGGGGGGTCCAAGAGGGCCGGGCCGCGTCTCCCGGCCAAACCCCCGCCCCAGGGCCGGAGAGCGCGGCTGTCGCAAAGCGCTGCAAAGCGCCGCCAATCGCGGCGGAGCTGCCTTAGGGCGCGGCGGCCATGGCGGCTTAGGGCCGGTGCGGGGCCGGGGCCGGGAAGGGCTGGGCCGGGGCTCCCCCGCCGCCGCCCATGTGGCTGCAGCAGCGGCTGAAGGGGCTGCCAGGTCTGCTGTCCAGCAGCTGGGCGCGGCGCCTGCTGCTGCTGCTGGTGCTGGTGCGGCTGAGGGCGCTGGGCGGGCGCGCCGAGGCGCGGGCGGCGCTGGCGGCGCTGCGGGACGGGGCCGTGCGGAGGGTGCGGTGCGTCCAGACGGGGCCCGGGGCCGGCGCCGGGGACTGCGTGACGGTGCGGGAGGAGGTGGTGGCCCACCGGAGCCGGCCGCACCTCTACCTGCAGCGCATCCGCATCGCCAACCCCACCGAGCGGCTGGCCGCCTTCGAGGCCTCGGCTCCCGCCGCCGCGTCCGGGCTGGGCGGGCGCTTCGCCACCAGCCTGGAGAAGGTGGAGGAGCGGCAGTTCCTGCTCTCCTCCGGCCGCCTGCTGCTGGCCGGCAGCCCCAAGATGGTGCTGGTGGTGGTGGCCGCCAAGAAACTCGTGAGCCGGGTGCAGGTCGCGCCCAAGTCGCACTTTGACGAGACCGTGCTGTCCGTGGTGTACACCTCGGAGCCCATCGAGGTCTCCAGGCTGGAGGAGACCTTCAGCAAGCTGAGGGAGGCAGCCAAGAAAGAGATGCTGGAGGTGATGCAGATGGGGGTGGAAGATCTTTTCCAGGAGCACCAGCAGACCTGGTCTGACTTGTTCATTTCAGGTAAGGAAAGTGATGCTTAGCTTCCATGGGGTTGGTTTAGAGGGTGGCTGAAAGCTCAGTGTCCTGGTTGCTGGAAGGTCTCCAGAGGCTCTGGTCTTCCTGATGGGTTGTGGGGTAATAAAACAGTGTTTCTGGTTTGGAACCCAGCTTGCCTTACAAAGTGGAGTACACCTGACTACATATAGAAAGTGATAGAAGAACATTTATAATCGTTATTCTGTGTGTGCTGCTTCTCATGGCTTCAGAAACTTCACTGATTTTCCCTGCATGTCAGTTGGAAATAAAGCTGACCTTTAGTGATAACATAAAAGACAGATTCTGCATGGGAGTTAAGGGCCATTCTACAAAGATGCTTTTTCTTAAGATTTTAATGTCTTACATAAAAGAATGGCTGACCAAATAATGTAGAACTTGCTATTTTATAGAAAGATTATGTTCTTTTGACAGATCATTCTTACATGTCCTGTAAGGCATCTGTATATTAAATAAGCTTTGTCTTTAGTGAGAGCTTGACTTTCAAACTCCCAGGTAGCAGAGAGAGGATCTTTTTAGATAAACACAAGGAAACATTTCACTTTGGTGTTTTATGGACAAAGGTTTCTTAGCTGTTTTAAAGAACACCTGCATGCCCATCAATGTGCATGTTTGATCTTCTTTTCCTCCTAGTTAATTTCTGACTACTGGTTGTTTTCTTCTGCTGCAGGGATTGAAATGAGAAAGATCACAGATGCACATACCCCATCCAGTGAGACTGTCAACATGACCCTCTACTACGTGCTGTCAACTGTGCCAGCCCCCTTGCTAGACCCGCTGCTCAGTGGTGAGGACAGGGAGAAGATTGAAGCCAGCCTGAACTATGCTGATCACTGCTTCAGCGGCCACGCCACCATGCACGCCCAGAACCTGTGGCCACCAAAGCTGACCAGTGTCACCCAGATCCTGCAGCTCTCAGACCTGTGGAAGCTGACTCTACAGAAGCGGGGATGCAAGGGTCTTGTGACAGCTGGAGTCCATGGAGTCATGCAGGGAATGGTGCTTAGTTTTGGGGGTCTGCAGTTCACAGAAAACCATCTTCAGTTTCAGGCTGACCCTGACGTACTTCATAACAGCTATTCCTTACGTGGGATCCATTACAACAAGGACTTGATCAATTTAGCTGTTCTCCTGGATGCTGAAGGAAAGCCCTTCTTGCATGTGTCTGTGAAATTCCAGGACAAACCTGTCAGACTGTATGCATGTGAGGCAGGCTGTATGAATGAGCCCGTGGAGCTGACCTCAGAGGCACGAGGTCACACCTTCCCTGTCATGGTGACTCAACCCATCACACCGCTGCTTTATATATCAACAGATTTGGTCCACCTGCAGGACCTAAGACACACACTCCACCTAAAAGCTATTCTGGCTCATGAGGAACACATGGCCAAGCAATACCCAGGCTTACCCTTCCTGTTCTGGTTCAGTGTGGCCTCCTTAATTACTTTGTTTCACTTGTTTCTGTTCAAACTCATCTACAACGAATATTGTGGGCCGGGAGCCAAGCCCCTCTTCAGGAGTAAGGTATAAGGCTGCTGCTTTTGGCTGCTGTCTACTGAGTGTTGTCAAACTGATGTTATGTCTGCTGTGCCTGAGCAGGCTCTGTCTTGGACTGTGAGGATTGTCAGTCTCTCTTGAAACAAGTGATCTGTGACCTCTTCTTGCAAGAAGGATGATTAGGGCAGGGATTGGAGCAGTAGGGCTCACAATTGTTAGAAAAGATAAACTCATCCTCTGTCCTTAGACATTTGTTAGGCTGCAGGTGGAGGCAGATACAGCTTTCTGTCCTTTTTCCACACATCAGTGTAGGACATTGCTTGTTTCTAGGCCAGCAGTTGCAGTTGTCATGAGATGATGCTTCTTGTTATTCAGTACCAGAAAGCAGGTAAGAGAGCTTCTGTGCTTGTCTGTGCTGCTGTGTGGAGACCTGCACACCTGCCTGCCTGCTCTGAATGTGTGACATGTCACACAGGAGCACCCAGGCTGGTGTACTGAGGTGAAGGTGCTGACTTGCTGGGACTTGTGGCACATGTTCATGTTATAGACACTGTGCAGCCCTCCATCAAACCACACTTACCACCATCATTTTGGGAAGATGCTGAATTGGTGTTTCTCCCAGTCAGACAAAATACTGTAACACAAAAGCAGTGTTAAGGAAAGCACTGAATAATTTTTAGTGTGGGTTGAAGGTTGTGGCTCCAAGCTCTCGTGCATCTTACCTGGGTGTAAAGAATTTCAAGTTGTTTTGAGTTGCCTTGGAAAACTTATTTGCTGTAAAAACTCAGCACAGAAGAGACAGTAGATGGTGAGTTCTGCTTTTAGTACTGGGACTTTCTGATTGTGTGTTGATAGGAAGTGGAAATGCAAGACCAAACTGGATTTGCTGTGTGAGCTAGTTGTGCTGTTCAGAGGCTTCCCTCCTGAGGGCTGAACAGAGTTAAATGTAGGTTTTGTTTAAAAGAAAAGGAGATGATAGTTAAACAGAGCTGTCAGAGGAGAAGTTCTAGATATAGATTGTACTGTTATTCCAAATTATAAAATCAAGTTCGATTTTGGATAGCTAAAGCTGAACAGAAGGGATTGAACTGAACTTGACAGCTGGTATGTAAGGGGTCTTTAAAGTGAGTTGGAAGTTTCCCTGTCAGCTCACTGGTTTTGTCATTTTGTGCACTGGAGATCAAGCCTAATCCCAAGCAGATCTGAATACCTGTGATCCAATAAAAGATTGAGTGGGAGGTGCTTGTAGCCAGACAGGCTAACCTAGGAAGAGGTAGGATAGAAATGTACCAGACAACTGCAGTTAGAAGCCTCTGTTTGTGATCAGAACCTCAGTGCAATGAGAGCAGGGGATCAGGAGGTGATGTCAGTTATTGTGTAACAGCTGTGCCCTGACATGTGCCTGAAATGTGTCCTTGGGATGATGTAATTATGTCCTTTCACTGTTGTCTATCCAGTTGCCTTTGTCATCTCCAAGACTTGCCTTCTGCCTTTGACCAAGTGACTTGTTAACCATTGCTGCAGGTGACTGTCCCCGACTCTGCCCGCTGAAGTGCCCAGCGCAGCGCAGGGCTGGCTGACGCCTCATCCTCCTGGGCACTGACAGCAAACAGCTCTGCTGCCTTCTCTTAGTTGGACCTACTTCAAATGAAGGTGATGCAGAACTTGATTCCAGAAACAGGGAAGAAGTGGAAGCCAGCTGAAGCTCAGAATCTGTAGCAGTAAGCAAGATAGATGGTCTTGAAATAACACCCTGTTCCATTTAATTGAATGGGAACATCTGGCATCCAAGTGAGCTTAGTCCTGCTTTCAGCCTCCATTTGCACAAGACACCTGGCAATTTTGCAGCTGAGAACAAGGACCATTTGAAAGCAACAATCTTTTTGTGCCTTGCTATTACAGGAATCTGAGACTTGGAAGGTGTGGTGATTCAGTTGTTTGTTCCAGAAGCTTGTATAACAGATGTTTCCTTTCCCTGTAAACTGTTCAGTTCCCTAGGAGCAATCCATTTGGTGAAAATACTTGAAGATATACTAAGACCTTTGATATTTTGATTTTTTTTTTAATTCTACAGAAAAATAAAGGATGATGATTCCCTTCTGAGAGTTAACTAGAAAATTTTAGTGTAACTTCCTTTCTGGTATACAGTTTTTAATTTATTGCTTGGGGGGAGGGGGAGTATGTTAATTTTTCCTCCAGTTCAGTAACAGTCAATTGAACTGTAGATATCTAAGTTCTTGTAACAGGTTTTTCAGCCTTTATGACTGTAGAGTGCAAAATCAATTTAATGAAAATGTTTCCTGGATATACACTTGGAAATGCTGATTCCCTATTCTAAGCCTATTGAGACTTTGTGCATTGATTTGTTTTGGCTATGGGGGAAGACACTCCACTTTCTAGTGACTTACAAGTTGTTTGGTTTTAAAATACCAAAGCTGTTGTTTCTAAATAAATACCTTTCAGTCTAATCTGATTGCTGAAGTGTAGTTGGGGTTTTTGTTGGTTTTGTCTCTGTTCTCTCCTGCCATTACTCCCCACCTAGTTTAGATAAGCAGGGCCTTATATTACATCTGTGGCCAGTATTGACTGCAAATACAGTGTGGAAAATAATATATAAATGGATATAAGCTGGATATAACACAATTTGGAAGGCACAACAACTGACAAAAACACACAGGGTAAAGCTCATCTCCATTTCCTTGCTCAGTGTAACCTTGTTCTATCCTGAGGAATGAAGGCCAAGCTTTACTTTGAAGAACACAGAAACGATCCCAGGGAACCATCAAGCAGCAGATTTAACAGCCATCCAGCAAGTAATAAATTTGGCACAGTTGGTGCTCCCAAGGAAAAACTGGGTCAGGATTTAGCTTCAAATTTTCGGAGGGTTTCAGATGAATAACATCCCTCAGGAAAGCGTTCAGATTTCAGAATCAGAAAGATGTCAGTGTCTAACTTTTCTGCAGACAATTGCATTTACTAGTTGGTATAGCAGAGTTACTGCCCTTCAAGGGAATAAAGACAGGGAAGCAGCAGAGTCCATTTTAGGTTGTACACAAGTGCATTGTGTATTGAAGGAGATATTTACTATTCTGCTTTAATAGAACATTCCAGAAGCTCCTTCTCTTTCTCACCCAAGTTCCACGAGCTGCTCAGTTTGTGTGAAACATCTGGCATGAAGATGATAAGAGCTTCCAGGGGGCTATTTCCAAGGCACCCTGGTATCAGCTGGAGGCTGAGCCATTTGATGTTCCCTGGCAGAATTGCCAGCAGCATGACACCCATGGAGTCCAAGGAAGACTGTTCAGGCCTGGAAAAGATGGATAAGCTACCATCACATCAAGCATGAAGAGAACAAAAAACAAAACAGCTTTGAGAGTGTTTTACATTAAATATATTAGGATTCCTATGAGCATTTCCTCTGTAACAAAGGAACTGTTTCAGAATTCCTCCATGAAGGAGAAAAAGAAACAGTGTTTCTCTATTTACAGTATGCAAGAGAGCAGAAGGTTGTATTTGTGAAATGCAGAAATGCTTAAAGAACTAAATGAAATTCCACTTTTACAAGCACACAACAAAAAAAGCAAGTGAATATTTTAACTGACCACCTGAAATTTGTACTTATAGTTGGAATTCAGTGAAAATTATAGTGACATGGAAGTTAAACTGAGCAGCATAACATGTTGTTTAGCTTGCAAATTCAGACACTAAGAAAAGAGCCAACAAATTAATGGAAAAAAAATGTAATCTCAATTCTGCACTGTTAATCCTGGTTTCTACTTTTGTCAGATAATAAATACAAGATGCTGGAACAGGGTTTGGTTGATCCAATTTGCAATTCAAAATGCAGTTTTCTCAAGTGCTATTGGCTGGGTAGGAAAATACATTACTGAGAAGCAGACAAAACAGAAAAGCATTCTATATTTCTGCCTTCCACATGTGTGCTCCAGGCATCTTTCATCCAAAACAGTACCTACTGCTGGATGGAAGCCCAGAAAATCAGGGATTTTGCTGCTTATTAATTCTGACATTAAACATTGGATTTATTTCAGCATTTTTGAACCCCTTGTTTGGTGTCTGTGTACAACACAGCTCTGGTTGCAAAACTGGCATTATGATATTTGTTTCCATTCCAGTAAGTTTGTACCCTATGGGTGTCCTGGTTTATGGGATAGAGATGTTTCTTTTTCAAATAACCAGCAACAGTTTTTCAATGGTTGGTGGATAGAAAGGTGACAGAGGATGGAAAATTCCTGTAGTAGAAGATAAAAACAGAAAAAGAGGGGTAAGAGTTGATATCTAGTTACTGATCTCAAATGTCAGTAATGAATTAAGACACTTCCTTTTGTGGCAGCATCTCTGGAGTGGTGTAAATGCTGCTCTTGCCTGCTTTGTGTGTGAGTAGAAAAGAAGCTCACAGTGTGTTAGAGCCCAGGTCAGCTCTGCTGTGGGTGTACACAGGCTCATTGGCAATGCTGCAGGAACCCTGCTCTCTCCCAGGGCTGCACTGCTGATCTAACAAAGGGAAACAGGAAAGGAATGGAGTCTGACTCACCACAAAGTACCAGGATTTCTGCTTCATCATGGACAGCTGGTTCTTTGTATGCCTTGAAGTGTGTTCCACTTCAAAGTGATTGCAGTCTGGTTTATTGAGGAAGTCTGGCATGCTAAGGCACATACAACTTGATCTGGGAAAGAAGAGACAGGTTTTCAGTCAGTAGGATATGGTAGATGCCATTCAGTTACACACAAAGCAAAACAAAACAAAAGCAGACCTAGACCAAAATGAAATCCCAAGGAGTTCTAGAATTGTACAGTAACTAAGGTAGGGAGGGAACCTCTAGAGATCAACTAATGCAACCCCACCAACATACCTGAATCTGTCCAAATGTAGCAGACACTTACTGCTGACATACCACCAAGTGTTAGAATAATTAATTTAACATTTTCCTTCTGTGAATGCCTTTGTGATGAACTTTCAATGCAATGGAAATGCAAACAGCTGCTACAGATAATAAGTATAATAATAAATAACTAATTCAGAATTCTTTTTAACCAAGTTGTTTATATAGCCTGGATCCAAGGTCTACCCAAATGGGGATTTTTTTAGCAACTTATGTACATAAAGAANCCGCCGCCCTCTGCGTTCAAGCGGCCGCGAGCGCCTGGCGAGCGCAGACCCAGCGCGGCGATGCGCTGCCGCTGCCTGAGGAGGCGGCCGGGGCCGACGGGTCCCCGGGGCTGGCGGTGGCGGGCAACGGGTTCCTGCTGCTGGACGTGTCCGCCGGGCGGCTCTGGGTGCGGCCCGCGG
>VWZV01004561.1:394945-409548 GCA_013397155.1 Irena cyanogastra
GGGTTTCAGATGAATAACATCCCTCAGGAAAGCGTTCAGATTTCAGAATCAGAAAGATGTCAGTGTCTAACTCTTCTGCAGACAATTGCATTTACTAGTTGGTATAGCAGAGTTACTGCCCTTCAAGGGAATAAAGACAGGGAAGCAGCAGAGTCCATTTTAGGTTGTACACAAGTGCATTGTGTATTGAAGGAGATATTTACTATTCTGCTTTAATAGAACATTCCAGAAGCTCCTTCTCTTTCTCACCCAAGTTCCACGAGCTGCTCAGTTTGTGTGAAACATCTGGCATGAAGATGATAAGAGCTTCCAGGGGGCTATTTCCAAGGCACCCTGGTATCAGCTGGAGGCTGAGCCATTTGATGTTCCCTGGCAGAATTGCCAGCAGCATGACACCCATGGAGTCCAAGGAAGACTGTTCAGGCCTGGAAAAGATGGATAAGCTACCATCACATCAAGCATGAAGAGAACAAAAAACAAAACAGCTTTGAGAGTGTTTTACATTAAATATATTAGGATTCCTATGAGCATTTCCTCTGTAACAAAGGAACTGTTTCAGAATTCCTCCATGAAGGAGAAAAAGAAACAGTGTTTCTCTATTTACAGTATGCAAGAGAGCAGAAGGTTGTATTTGTGAAATGCAGAAATGCTTAAAGAACTAAATGAAATTCCACTTTTACAAGCACACAACAAAAAAAGCAAGTGAATATTTTAACTGACCACCTGAAATTTGTACTTATAGTTGGAATTCAGTGAAAATTATAGTGACATGGAAGTTAAACTGAGCAGCATAACATGTTGTTTAGCTTGCAAATTCAGACACTAAGAAAAGAGCCAACAAATTAATGGAAAAAAAATGTAATCTCAATTCTGCACTGTTAATCCTGGTTTCTACTTTTGTCAGATAATAAATACAAGATGCTGGAACAGGGTTTGGTTGATCCAATTTGCAATTCAAAATGCAGTTTTCTCAAGTGCTATTGGCTGGGTAGGAAAATACATTACTGAGAAGCAGACAAAACAGAAAAGCATTCTATATTTCTGCCTTCCACATGTGTGCTCCAGGCATCTTTCATCCAAAACAGTACCTACTGCTGGATGGAAGCCCAGAAAATCAGGGATTTTGCTGCTTATTAATTCTGACATTAAACATTGGATTTATTTCAGCATTTTTGAACCCCTTGTTTGGTGTCTGTGTACAACACAGCTCTGGTTGCAAAACTGGCATTATGATATTTGTTTCCATTCCAGTAAGTTTGTACCCTATGGGTGTCCTGGTTTATGGGATAGAGATGTTTCTTTTTCAAATAACCAGCAACAGTTTTTCAATGGTTGGTGGATAGAAAGGTGACAGAGGATGGAAAATTCCTGTAGTAGAAGATAAAAACAGAAAAAGAGGGGTAAGAGTTGATATCTAGTTACTGATCTCAAATGTCAGTAATGAATTAAGACACTTCCTTTTGTGGCAGCATCTCTGGAGTGGTGTAAATGCTGCTCTTGCCTGCTTTGTGTGTGAGTAGAAAAGAAGCTCACAGTGTGTTAGAGCCCAGGTCAGCTCTGCTGTGGGTGTACACAGGCTCATTGGCAATGCTGCAGGAACCCTGCTCTCTCCCAGGGCTGCACTGCTGATCTAACAAAGGGAAACAGGAAAGGAATGGAGTCTGACTCACCACAAAGTACCAGGATTTCTGCTTCATCATGGACAGCTGGTTCTTTGTATGCCTTGAAGTGTGTTCCACTTCAAAGTGATTGCAGTCTGGTTTATTGAGGAAGTCTGGCATGCTAAGGCACATACAACTTGATCTGGGAAAGAAGAGACAGGTTTTCAGTCAGTAGGATATGGTAGATGCCATTCAGTTACACACAAAGCAAAACAAAACAAAAGCAGACCTAGACCAAAATGAAATCCCAAGGAGTTCTAGAATTGTACAGTAACTAAGGTAGGGAGGGAACCTCTAGAGATCAACTAATGCAACCCCACCAACATACCTGAATCTGTCCAAATGTATCAGATACTTACTGCTGACATACCACCAAGTGTTAGAATAATTAATTTAACATTTTCCTTCTGTGAATGCCTTTGTGATGAACTTTCAATGCAATGGAAATGCAAACAGCTGCTACAGATAATAAGTATAATAATAAATAACTAATTCAGAATTCTTTTTAACCAAGTTGTTTATATAGCCTGGATCCAAGGTCTACCCAAATGGGGATTTTTTTAGCAACTTATGTACATAAAGAATTATCCCACAGTGACACAAGTTTTCCATTAGTATTGGAGTAGCTCTGCATTTTAAGTCATATGTCCCAGAGATAGAGGACACTGTATAAAATGGCAGGGAGTTGAGCATGCAGCACCCAGGAACTGGCACCATGCTTGGGGTCCTCTTTGCTGTGTTGACTCTGGCACCTGCAGGTACGTGTCCAACTTCTGCTTTAGTTTTAAAAGAAAAAGTTAATTAAAATATAAAAACAACTTTCCTTTTTTAGACAAATTTAACATTCTGCATCAAAGAAAAAAATACAGCATGGGATGTTCATTACAGGTGTCTCTGAAGAGTGACTGGGTGCTGTGCTGCTTCATATCTTACAGATTTTTTTTTCAATCTATTTTCAAAACACACATCCTATTTGTATGTCTTCTAGCCTTTGGCTGCGGGGTCCCTGCCTACCCACCTCTTGTGTCCAAGGTTGTTGGAGGGGAAAATGCAAGACCATACAGCTGGCCCTGGCAGGTTGGTCATTCTGAGCTTTTCCTGGAACAGCTGGGGCTGTGCCATCCCTGCACAGCACAACTGAACAAACTCACCCCTTAAATTCCATTTGATGCATCTTGCCTGACATGTCTTAGGTTTTGACTCTTCTCTTCTGATCAATCCCAAAGTTTCCAGTCTTCTTAAAAAAGCTCTGAATGTGCCCCATTTTGCTGGTAATGCAGGCTGTTGTTTTAAGTTAAGTAGACTTGGGCTATTTAAGCAAGGTGTATTTTAAAAATCAAGCTTTGGGTGACAGGGAAGGAGGGAAAGCCTTTCTGTGGCCAGGAGCTGGAAACTTCAAAGCCTTCCACCGTCAGCAAATTATGTTCTGGGTGCAGGAGCAAAGCACAGCGATGAAAAATGAGTAAGCCAAAGCCAAAGCCAAAGCCTGAGCCTTACTTGGTTCCTTGATCCCAGGCCTCCCTTCAGTACAGTTCCAATGGCAAGTGGTATCACACCTGTGGGGGAACACTCATTGCCACCAACTGGGTGCTGACAGCTGCCCACTGCATCAGGTGAGTAATGGAGATCAATCTGAGCCAGAAGCAGCACACGAGCACAAAGAGATGAATGAAAACCATATAAATGCCAGTTCTCCCTTTGCCAGCTGAAAGCTCTGAGGTTTGCATCATATCTTTTGATTAAAAGTCAGGAGAATGACATCTCTTTATTTTCTTAATTTAAAAGGGGAAAAAAAAACCCAGTTACCTGAATTATATACTCCTCATTTTCCATAAACAACAAACATCCTTCTCTTTTCAAGTTGCTATTAAAATTCAGCTGTGCTGCCTGTTTCTGTAATATATGTGTCAGTGAGATCCACAAGTTAACCAATCAATCCACTCCCTGAAGAAATAATCACAAATATTCTGAATACGCCAATCATTTTCAGTAAACTCTTCATATTATGTGGCAGTGTAACAAAGAAATTACCAGGTACAGAGATGTCATTTCATCATCAAAACTGCTTCCAAATACAACCCCATTTTTATGGGGTATTTTATTTTTATTATAAATCCTACATATTACATCTATCACACAGCTGTTTATTATTGAAGCTATTTATTATTTATTACTGAAGATATTTATAGCTATTAAAAAAGTCCAGATTGTTATGCATTGAAGAAAAGGAACTGAATCCTGCCACGACTGGAGGCACCTTGAGGTTGTTAATGAAGCCTGGAGCAGGAGTTGAGGGGACAGCTTGGAGATGAAATGGTTATGAAGTCTAGAACACAATCTCTGCCCTTAGCAAACCACTGGCTCAGCTGCAGACAAACCATGCCTTGATGAGAGATTACAGTTATTGTAATTGAATTATTGAATCTCTCAGGAGCCAAAGAGCAGCAGCTGCACGACTGAGTGTTCCTCCTCTCCTTGCCCAGCTCTTCTCGGACATATCGAGTGTTTCTTGGAAAATACAACCTGGCAGCTGAGGAGGAAGGATCAATTGCACTTTCTCCAGAAAAGATCATTGTTAATGAGAACTGGAATTCACAGAATGTTGCCAATGGGTAAGATGGTGGCAGATGTTTTTTCAGTTTTTAGGTGGAGGGTAAAAATCAAACTGCCTGAATCCCACCCACCTGGAGTTATGGAAATTAAATTCGTGTTTAGAGCCTCCTGTTACAGTGTCCAGCTTGTACCTTCCCCCTCAAGAGAACACAAAGCAATTAACAATATTAATTTCTTACTGATTAATGATGTTTCCAGAAGCCATTTTGCATGCTCATGCTTGGGTTGGAGGCTTTTTCATGCAATGATATCTCTTGTACAATGAAAGGGAATCAAGCATTTTATACAAGACTCTTTGAAGCCCTCCTACCAGCAGCACAGACACAGAATTATGGATCATTAATATGGCAGAAATATTGATCATTAATATCCACGTGACTGAAGGACCCCTGTGTCCTGTGCAGTCTAAGGGCAGTAACAAAGAAATCCCCTCAGTTCCAGTCCTTGGAGTGAGTCCTAACATATGCTTAGTTTTGGTGAAAAAAAAAAACCAACAAACTATAAAACACAACTTTCTGCCATCAGGAAAAAGGGCAGTTCTGCAGGGAGCAGCCCTCCAGTCCATGAATTCCCCATGGCTTTAGGGTGCAGGAATCTTTGCTGCTTGTGCACTGGCCTTGGCTCCCTTGCTTCTCTTTTGAATAGGCCAAGTGCTGTGTAGCTGCTGAGTGCTCAGGCTGCTGTGTTTAAATCCATTGTGCAAACCTTCTCCCCTGCCCTTTCTCTCCCCACTCCCCGTGTGCGCAGGTACGACATCGCTCTGATCAAACTCTCGGAGCACGTCACCTTGAGTGACCACATCCAGGTGGCCTGCCTGCCCCCTGCCCAGAGCATCCTGTCCTCCAACACTGCCTGCTATGTCACCGGCTGGGGAAGGCTGCAGAGTGAGTACCTGGCTATTGGCAAAGCCATGGAATAAAAAAAAGAACTTTCAGAAGTTCCTTCTCCTCTGAGACTTACAGCAAAGACTGTTAATGGTGCTCAAGATCCCCTCAAAACTCAGAGTGGGGAGGTAGTTTATTCTATTAGGCCCCACTTCAATCACACGTTATGATTTTTCCCTTTGAAATTTATTTTCCTTGTAACAGAGCTGGTAATGCACCTCAGGGGGCTTTATTGAGCTCTTAGGAGCTGTTGTAATGCAAATGTTAATAATGTGCAGACAGGTGCATTTGCTAATCCCAGCACACCTGCTGAATATCTGAAGACACATAAGGGAATAGATGTGAAGAAAATCTCAGAGAGTTGAGCAGAGGTGTCAGCTTGGCTCAGGAGGCAATTCCTTGAGGGATAAGTAAATTGCAAACTCCTGAAAAAAGAGCAGCCCTTTATTTCTCTAACAATGAGACATTTTTTAATGGAATGCAAATTTTCAGTAAGTTAAAGTGTATATGAAAGAATGGAACTAAGGGACATTCACACCTCTAACAGCTTCTCCTTTAATATAGCCCCTATGGGGTGTTTTACCTGGAGTGATGGTGCCCATATCCCAAGAGAGATTTAGCAGAGCAGTTTTATTCTTCCTTCAGTGCCAGCTGGTGCCATGACTGTTTCTGCTCTCCCTCAGCAAATGGACCCCTTCCTGATGAACTGCAGCAAGGCCTTCTGCTGGTGGTGGATTATGAAACCTGCTCCAAACCTTCCTGGTGGGGAAACACAGTGAAAACCACCATGGTTTGTGCTGGTGGGGATGGAATCATCTCCAGCTGCAACGTGAGTCCACCCTCAGGGCTTGGGTTCAGACAAACAGACCTGATGGGAAGGAAAGGCTAAAACCCCCCCAGAGGAGCTGCTCACACTGTGACTGTGTTCCCTTTCCTGCCAGGGGGACTCTGGGGGCCCACTGAACTGCCAAGGGGCTGATGGCAGGTGGGAAGTGCACGGCATCGTCAGCTTCGGCTCGTCTCTCGGCTGCAACTACTACAGGAAACCCTCTGTGTTCACCAGGGTCTCTGCCTACAACAGCTGGATCGAGCAGGTGAGGGGCTGCAGCCTGGCTTGAGCAGACAGGTATCTGCTAAGGAAGGCAGGAGCCTCCCCTGAAATGGAAAATGTAAACCCCCTCCCTCCAAATTGTTATAATTTTTAAGTTAAGGGGCTCTCAGGCAAAGATATAGGAGCAGGAATAACAATTCTTTATTAGGGAAGGAAAAAAAATAAAATAAGCAATGCAGTAATACAAAACAGCACTGACAGAGTCAGAATACAACCTGACACCCTGTGTGTCAGGGTGTTGGTGGCAGTGCCATTCCAAGGTGGCTCAGCCCTCCTGCAGTGCCAGGGGTGGCTCTGTTGGAGCAGGGATCCTGTACAAGGGGGGAGTTTTCCTCTGGAGCTCCAGTGCTGCTGTAGATGGGCCTGGGCTTCCTCTGGGAATGCAGTGCAGAAGAAAGCTGAAACTGGGAACGCAGTGGGAAAAGGCTGCCCTGGTGTTCCAAAATGTCAGATTCTATCCAGGTAGGAATGTTTGGCTCATCCCCTGGGCAGAGCCTCTCCCCATGGATGATGGAATTTTCTCAGCCATGCAGGGACAATCAATGGCCATGAACAGCAGAGATCTCCTGGAGGGAGGGTTGGTTGTGGAAGAGATAAAGAAAACTGCCCAGTGAACAGCAGATACCTGCCCCAGCTCTGACAGATGGCAATAGAACACAC
This sequence comes from Irena cyanogastra, assembly GCA_013397155.1. Classification (NCBI taxonomy): domain Eukaryota; kingdom Metazoa; phylum Chordata; class Aves; order Passeriformes; family Irenidae; genus Irena; species Irena cyanogastra. The sequence goes on from VWZV01004561.1 coordinate 401,875, forward strand.
ACTCACCTTTCAATCCAGGACAGAAGTGCTGCTGCAGAGCACAGACACCTGGCTGTGCTGGGGCTCTCTCACTGGCATTTCTGCCACCTGCTAAGGGAGCTGTATCACTCCTGACTGAACCCTCACCAACTGAAAATATCCTCCTCTGAAATAGATATCTATTTTTTTTCATTTATTTAAATAAGTTTTGATAATAGGAATGCATTCTCCCTTGATCCTAGAGCTTTATTGTAGTCAGAAAGATTTACCCTGTATTTCAGAAGTGATTACTCAAATTTGCATTCATCAATACACTGATTGTTGCAATTGCATCCTAAAAGGTAGCACATGCAGCTCAAGTCTGGAATGTCAAACATCTTTTCATTTAATATAAACTTTGATTGAGAAGCAAAAATATTATTTCACTTATTTCAATCCTATGACTTGGACACAGCACACACTATTCACGAATTCCTACATCTCATGAGCTGATTTTTCATTTGTTTTACATTTTTGTAGGTTCTGGCAACCAACTAATCCAATGAGAACTGGATGGGAGATGCCAAGAAGGAAAGCAGTTTGAATGAAGCCATACTCATGACACCTTTGATGACAGAGAACTGGGAAACTGCGCTTTTAACAGCGCAAACATTAAACTGAACACTGGTGCAATAAACTGCATTTTTTGCAAGATGAAAACAAAACGTATCTCTGTCAGTTCTTCCTGACTCTTGCCAAGCCCAGAGCCTGTATTTGGGGATATTTTTCCCTGTCCCTTGCCCAGGCTGGAGCTTGCCAGCCCAACCTGGGGAAGGTGTGAGCCGGCTCTGCAGAGAGTGGGAAGAGTCAGAGCATCACCCAGCACCTCGAGGGGCTCGGGGGAGGGCACAGAGAGGCACGGCACGGCTGCAGGCAGCTGGCAGGACCCTGGGCTGGGAGCAGGACTCCTCGGAGCCAGCGATGCCCGGAGGGAAGGCGGCAGAGGAGCCCGCAGGTGCCCGCAGGTGAGCGCACAATTACAGAGGGGTTTTACCAGCAGCAAGGGCAATGGCAAAATCCAGCTCTGAGGGCAGAGCTGTCTCCTCCATGGCCTCGCTGCTGGTTTTTGAGTCATTCAGGTGAAGAGCAGAGTGGTCCCTGTCAGTTGGCACAACCGTGGATTTTTGGCAAATCAAGGTAGAATCGCCGCTTTTACCTCGACACTCAATTTAAAAACTCCTTCTATCTCTTTCATTGTGATAGAAGATAGCCAGCACAAAACCAAGGTGGATTTTTGTTGTGTTTTTCTTCTCCCCCTGGCACATCCTAGATGTTTCCAAAAGTGAAAGGAATGATTATAAATGAAGAGCAAGTGACCCAGAGGTAAGCAGTAGATAGAGGAGGGAAAAGGTTGGAAGTTTGTTGTGAGAACAGAAATGCTCAGAGATTAATTTTCTAGGCTTGTAGTTCCTTTTAGTTTGATATTTTGCAGATCTTTGGACTGAAAGTAAATATATTATTAAACAGAAATTGTATTAAACTAATAAGAGAAAGCATGCTGTGTATCATCTTTGGGGACAGTGTTTTTATCACTTTTCTTCTACTTTACAACCATTGATCACCATTCTGCCCACCAAAAATTTGTTTTGCTTAATATCAGCCTCTGCTGAGAAATAATAGGCTTTATTGGGTTTCATTTGCCTGACTACAAGGGTGATTTCCTATATCTGAAAGAACAGGGGGTCTGAGCAGGGCTTTTTTCAATCAGCTTTACTATGCAGAACTTTGTTCTTTATCAGTGGAAATAAGCATTACCCAGGTATTCAGGAGCCATCAGCTCCAGCAAAACATCCTGAGGTTTTTCTCATGAGTATCATTAGTGTAAGATTGTAAATGATGGAATAACAGTTTTGAAAATTAAAATAATTCGGGGTCACTTTGCTGCATGGAACATGGATGTCCATTATGTGCAGCATGAGAGAGAGACAGAAAGGTAATCATGAAGCTCAAACAATAAAAATTGGATGTGCAAATGCTACAGTAAAAACTGGAACAAAACAGAAATGTGATTAATTTTCCTTCTGAAATAAGTAGGCAATATTCTAAAAAACATTTGAACATATCAACAGAAATCACTCACCATATGGAAATGCCTATTAAGAATAAATTCTCAATGTTTGATTTTTAAAAACCAGCAGTTCCAGTTTGTGATCACTGGAATCACGGGGGGAATAAGTAACCCAGCTTTTCATTGCCTTCCTTAAGATTTGGAGAGAAGCATCCTAGAGAATAAAACCTGCAGAAAATGGTTTTATTAGCTTTTTTTTTTTCTCACAGAAAAATTGTATCATTCATCTGTTTTTGCAGATCAGGGTGTGTAAAGGAAGCAGTCTCTTAAATACAGCTTTTCTTTTAAAATTAATATCAGGTGGAACAAAATACAGTAAAATATGTCTTTAAAAAACATCCAGATAATGCATGCTCCTTTTGCTTTGTTTCAGAATGCACAGGAATTGTTAAATATCACTGCTAGATCCAGTTGTGGTTTCAGGAGCTGGAAGAAACACTCTCAGGATCAGCCAATGCCCCTAGTGTTTTTTAAATTCTTTTTTTTTTTTAATTCTTTTTTTTAGGTGTTTTTCCTCTTCCAATGCTGGTGGTAGAAAAACAGTTCAAAGGATTTTGATGGCATGTGTGGTCTCCCTCTGCAGCCTCCTTGGGGCCATTTCTTTTGATTTGAGCAACAGCTTGGAAATGTGGAAAAACACAGGCAAAGCCCTTCAGGGACTTTCCTCCTGTGAAAACCTTTGGGCTGCTCACCTCATCTCCCTCCTGCAGGAAGAAAGGCACAGCTGGCTGTCCCCAGCAGCAGGCACAAGGAATAACAGATCATTCCACTCTCAGCTCTTGGGGAATTTAAGCTCCCTCTGTGTGGCGAGTGAAGCAGAACTGTACTGTGAGAATTGCCAGTGCAAGGAGGAGAAAATCTCCATTTGTAGATTTTACATAACTGCCTTGAGACCCAAACTGAATGTCTCAGGGGTTACTGAAGCCAGGCAGGTGCTGTCCAGAGCCATCTCCCAGCTGCTCGGGCGTTTCAGGAGTCCCCACGAGGACCTCAGGGCCATGAGACACAATCCTGACTGGGCAGACACAGTGGCTTTTAAACTCTTCCTCCAGCTCAGAGAAGCCATGCTCAAAGCTCAGCAAGTGCCAGCATCTGTGAGCCTTCAAACCACACTGAATCAACAATTTGCCACCCTGAGCTATGCTCTCGTCTCCTCAGAGACTGCACATAAGTGCTGGACAGACAATGTCAATCTGTCACTTCATTCCACCCGTTATGAAGGAATCACTTCCTTTGCCCCATTCCTGGCCTTGGGTGACTCTGTGTCCCTGGAAGCCACGGGGAGGGGACTGCACCATGCCCAGAGCTGTCTGCTGCAGCAGGGACAGGAGAAGCTGCAGGAGAAATCCAGGGAAATCCTGTCCACAATAAGCCTCAAGGTCAGCCTGCTGGTGGTGGCCTGTCTCATTTACCCCATTGTGCTGATCTCCTTCAAGCAAATGACAGACTGGATACACGATTATGCCAGGAGCCTCAAGGAAAAGACAGAGGACTTGAGAAGGGAGAGGCGCCTAGCTGAGGACCTCCTGCACCAGATGTTGCCAAAGTCTGTGGCCAGGCAGCTGAGGAAATGCCAAAAAGTCGAGGCAGAAAACTATGATCAGGTTAGCAAATGGAAAGGATGTTAGCAGCAAGGGAAGAAAAGGATTCAGCTCAAATTGCACTCACCTTGTCACAGCTCTGGGGTTTGCACCCAGAGCTGAGCGTGGATGGAAATCCAGATACTCCCCATGGGGTTTGGAAAGAGCTGTGCAATATGCTGTGGAGCACCAGGCTGATGGGGAAGGATGGAGAGCTGAGGTTTCCAAATTCACAGCTTTAGATGTCAAACATCCTATACTGGTAAATTGTCTTTGCCAGACAGAGCCTACCCACAACAACCAGCCAGCACCATTGGATCATGAGTTCAGAGAAGCAAGAAATGAGTCTCCTCCTTCTAAAACTGCAAGAATAAAAGAATTGCTCCTGTCAGTTCTGAATTTAGCAGCTGTGCTGCATAGCCCTCAGCCCAAATCCTCATGCCACAGTAATTGCAATTCTGTTCTCTCTTTTTCCCTGGACACCCCCTTACTTTCAGAAACACAGTACTAAATGTCTGCATTTAATCTGTAGGTGTCATTATCAAAACAACAAGCTGTAATTGCTCAATTAATTATAATCCACAATAGTCATGACATCAAAAGTACTGAACCAAGGCAGAGTGAAAAGGTGAATACCAATTCCAGATTAATTGGTATTAGCAAGGACAATTTGAGTTTAAACACTGACACAACTTAGACAGCAGAGAGAAGAAAATTCTAGACCAAGAGCTGCAACACATATTTCTCTTCCTCAAGTCTATTCTTTCTAAGTTTGATTTTTAAGTGATTTTTCCTGTAAATTACTAGATCATGACAAACATCATTTGAAGAGAAACAAAACCCAGTTAATATTTTCTATTCAACAAGAGCAGAGACAGCAATTGAGATTTTATTTCACAGGTTTTTTTTGGTACCTCGTTTATCCCTATCACAGTTTAAATCACTTTTAAAAGAAAATGAGATCCTACTTCTATAAGAAGTCTCTTGATCACTGCTCACAATATTCAAAGCTTTCAGTCTCCCATTAGCATGAGGCATTCACAGAAGTGCAGGTGCTAAACTTTGGAGATAAGGATGATTTTCTCTTTCAAAGTAATAGAAAACTGCAGTTGTATTACAGAGCCTTAGATAAGGGGCTGGAGCTAGAGCAACACAATGTCCAACCAATCTGGTTACCAAATGCGTTTTCTTTTTATTATCACGAGATGGCAGGTTATATAGAAACTGAGATAGTTTACAGTAACAGGTGTCTTCTGATTGCTATACCAGGTGAAAGGAATGCAAACATTTCTACTGTTAAAGTGGCTATGGTAATAATAATAATGCAATTGTTCTATCTACAGTTAAAACACACCTTAATTAGGAATTTCTGGCTGCGCCACAGGGCCTAGCAAATTCCACACAGGCCTGAAATCCAGGCCTACCTCCCAGATAGCTCAAAAATCACTACAGAAAACAATTCAGAGCCAGAGCTCGTTAATTTAGGATTGTATCTATGGAGCTTTGCAAGCCCGTGCACCTCCTTTGTGAAATCTCCTTTTGGAGATTTTCACAAATCCCCACAGGCTTCCCCGCTGCTGCCTGCAGACCCTGGCCACGCTCCCCTTCTCCCTGTGACAGGTGACCATCTTCTTCTCAGACATCGTGGGCTTCACGAGCATTGCTGCCTCCTGCACTCCCCTGCAAGTGGTTGAGATGCTCAACAATCTGTACATCTGCTTTGACACCAGGATCGAGGCTTACGATGTCTACAAGGTCGGTACAAACCCACGGGAAAGAAATCTGCAAGCTGCTGAAATCTTCCTGACTCTGTTTTCTGGTGAATATCAAATACCACAGGCCGGGAGGCCAAAATCCGTGAAATACAACACCCACCATCCCGCACGGGCTACACCACGCTTTGGCAAGTGCCGGACAGCTAAAATAGATTTTATTCTGATTTTCTTTCTGAAGGAAAGCTCAGTGCCTGCCACTTAGTGACACGTGCCCCTTCCCACCCATCAGGTGGAAACCATCGGGGATGCCTACATGGTGGTGAGCGGGCTGCCAGAGAGGAACGGCACCAAACACGCTGACGAGATTGCCAAGATGTCCCTGGACCTGGTGGCGGCCGTGCGGCAAGTGCTGGTCCCGCACATGCCGGGGGGCCGGCTGGAGCTGCGGGCCGGCGTGCACACAGGTACACGGGCTGAGCTGGAGGGGACAGAAACGGGAAGCAGATTCCCGGTGCTGAAGTGATTTCAGCTTTGTTGAAAAAGGACCTAAAGCACGGGGGGGGGTCCCGGGTCTGATCTGCGCGGTCCCGGTCAGTACGAGCAGGAGGAGGCTGCGGGGCCGGCGCTGCTAGGTCCTGTCCTCGGGGCCGGGATGTTCCGGTGTCCGATGTCGAAGGCACGGTTTGCTGGCCTGGATGTGCCCTTTTAATTCTGTTTTTTGTCCTTTTGGATTGGTTCCCGTTTGGATCCTTCACTTGCACGGAGTTTCAGGTGTTGATCGGCTCACATTCCATCCAGGTTAACTGGGTTTGGTTTGGGGGGCGAGAATGCCCTTCCCTCAGGTGAAATACGGTAACGTCAGTACCGTATTTCCTGTAACTGAACTTTTAAACCCTTTTTACAGTACAATAACCAAACCTTTTAACAGTACATGCTAAACAATTATTAACTATTTTACAAGTGTCTAACCTATTTTTAACAAAGGCAGGGGGAAAACAGAGCAGGACACAGCCCAGCTATGTGAGGAGAAAGGAATTCTGCACTTGTGTACCAGCCCCTGCCTCTCCCCACAGCTCAGGATAAATATTTCTCCTGCTTTCAGCAGCAACAGGGGGGTTGTGGGGCTGATACTCAGTGAATCTTAGAGAGATCCAGCACCAAGCCTGAACTTTCCCAAGAGAAAACAATTTGCCTTCCTAGAGAAGAATTTAATGTTCTCAGAAAAAGATTGATAGAGGTTCTGTAAGCATCTCATGTCAAAATAACAGGTGCTGTTTTTACTTTAGTTTTTTCTATCCTTGTGTGTGTTCTCAAAACATGCTCTCTCTATCTCATCCCATGGTGGCAGAGAGGCTCTGTGTCATTTAACCAATCAAGCAGCTGTTAGCAAAGACCATCTAAAGAGATAATAGATTGTTAAAATAAACACCTTCTGATTCTTTGGAATCTCAGAGTCCTTCTCTTCATTCTATGAGAGAAAATGACAGGGGTGAAATGAGTTTTTGCCTGTGTCAGTATGGAAAGGTCGAGGAAGCAATTTAGCATTGGTGGTATCACCACCAATCAGCTATAGCTAATCAAATTGTGACTTCTATCACTAAACACTTAAATATTTACTTCTCTCAGTAAATACTGTGCAGCCAGGCCCCAGATGCACAGAGTGCTCCCAGTTCCCACGTTTCTCCGAGGATACAAATTGCCTGGCAGAGGTGATGGTGACACCACCCTGCTCTTACTTCTCACTGCTTCTTACCACTTGCTTCTTTTTGGGGTCTGTCTGCCCTGTGTTTCCTCAGGACCCTGCGTGGCTGGAGTTGTGGGCTACAAGATGCCTCGTTACTGCCTCTTTGGGGACACTGTGAACACAGCCTCCCGCATGGAATCCACCAGCCTGCGTGAGTGCCTCGGGCAGCACCCACACCCTGCACCCCCGAGGCTCTGCAGTGCAGGGAAACCCCCAAACCCCCTCCCATCAGGCACAGCCAGGTGTGAATAAAGTCTCCAGAGGAGAAGAAGACCTCTCTGGGACCATCCCAGCTCAGGGAACTGGTTCCCAGTCACCAGTTCCCAGTCCCCAGTCACCAGTCACCAGTCACCAGTCACCAGTCACCAGTCACCAGTCACCAGTCACCAGTCACCAGTCACCAGTCACCAGTCACCAGTCACCAGTCACCAGTCACCAGTCACCAGTCACCAGTCACCAGTCACCAGTCACCAGTCACCAGTTCCCAGTTCCCAGTGACCAGTTCCAAGTCACCAGTTCCCAGTCACCAATTCCCAGTTCCCAGTTCCC
>VWZV01004561.1:409593-462090 GCA_013397155.1 Irena cyanogastra
TTCCCAGTACCCAGTTCCCAGTCACCAGTTCCCAATTCCTAGTTCCCAGTTCCCAATTCCTAGTTCCCAGTTCCCAATTCCCAGTTCCCAGTCACCAGTCACCAGTTCCCAGTCACCAGTTCCCAGTCACCAGTCACCAGTTCCCAGTCACCAGTTCCCAGTTCCCAATTCTTAGTTCCCAGTCACCAATTCCCAATTCCCAGTTCCCAGTTCCCAGTCACCAGTTCCCAGTTCCCAATTCCCAGTTCCCATCCATCTAAGAAAGAAGCACTTCCCTGCCCTGCCATCCCCACCGTTCCTGCACCAGTTACCAAACACACAAGACAAAGACTGAAATGCTGGAATTTTTCATCTTGTGGGTTGGCATGGGCATGGAGAGTCACACCCCTCAATGCCGAGAGAGGAGGTGGGAACGCTGGGCTGATGATTGTAGGAGGGATAATTGTGTTTTCCCTGGGATTCAGGGAATCATTAATTCCTGCTCTGCTCTGATTCCCAGCACAGAAGATCCACATCAGTTCTGCTACCTATGAAGCCCTCCTCACAGATGATGCATATGAAATTGAACTGAGAGGAGAAATTGAAGTCAAGGTAACAGGTTTTGTGCACCTTCACAACAATTAATGGATTTAATGGGATAGAGGGGAGATGATAGATTTGGCCATTGCTCTTCTGTGAAGAGCACATCAACTTTTAACTGTATCCCCAAGGTTTTTTTGCTAATTCAGTTAGGAGTGGCTACACATTACTCCTCTAAGTTGACAAACAAGTGTTCTGTGTGCTTTGAAACATGGCTGCTATGTCTGTACCTGCATGGAACCACACGAGGATGGCCCAAAGTGTAAGGATTCAGTCAAACACACAGGGGTTTATGGCTGATTTTAAACCCTTAGCAACACTGCCAGTGACCAGCAAGGCAGTGACCTCTGAACAGAAAAGCTTATTAGCACCCAAACAGCACATAAATTATAATTTTTGATCAGCAGCCGCTTATGAGAGAAGGAGAGATAACAAATGCAAGACAGGGAGTAGCTCTGGCCATAGTGATCCCTGCTCTGCTCCAGATCCCATGAAAACAGCTGCTTTCTTCTCTCTCCTTTTCTTGTCCAGGGCAAAGGGAAAATGCAAACCTACTGGCTTCTTGGAAACAAGAACTACAGTGTCCAAAACGACAGCCTGGTGTGTCACTGGAATCCAGCAATCTCCAAGAAAAAGAAGATGGAAAGCAGCCAGGGATCTGTCCAACAAGTAAGGAGGTGAACACCTGGCTGGGGGATAACCAGGCATTCACTGCAGATGGGACATGGGGAATTGCACCCTTGCCCTGGAAGCAGAGCAGCTCTGGTCTGTGTTTCTCTGTGTCCACAGGCTGCTGTGGGAGCAGCTCCAGCTGCACAGAGCCCTGCCTTGCCCTGGGCTGAGCTGAGCCCAGCCACTCAGGCTCAAAGGAGCTCCAGACCAGACTGGAGCCCCGAGAGTGTCACCCATGGAGGGAGCCAAAAGCAGAGGAATGGCTTTCAGCAGAGCTCCCAACTCAGCCTCCAGGAGAGCCTCCCTTCTCTGGGGGAAGGTGACAAAGGTGCCAACTTAGAACACAGGTCCCATGGCACTAAAACATCATGGAGAAATGAGCTTCTTCCAGGTTTTGTAGATGAGGTGTGACAGTCTAAGGAGTGACTGGCCTGTCCCAGGCACACAGCTCCTTTAAATAACATTCTCTTTTTTTGCCTCCTAGCCACAATTGGTATTTTTAGCTAGTATATTAATGTGGGAACCTAAAGCACCAGTAGAAATTTAGGAAGGTGTCTCAAAACAAGGAGAAGCTGCTGAAGTGCAGGTGAGGTTGCACCAGGAGCATGACTGGCAGGTAAAAGGTGAACAGACTCTTTCACCTCACTGAAGCCATTCTAGATTTATTGCCTGTGGGTGACACAGGATGCAGCCATCAAATCCAGAGCAGTGAGGGCCCTGTGAGACCCTGACACATTACAGCAAGCTGCTCATTTCAAGATAAGATTCCCTGGCCTTTACAGCTCCCCAGGGAGCTATAGCTTGAAAAATGTCTAACTTCAGAGAGTAGGAGAGGGAGCAGCAAAGTCCTGATGGAGAAGGTAATAACTCTTTTTTATTATTGTTTTGGAGATACAAATGAAATGAGGACAACACTGAATTGCTTCGGTAGCACTTTGTCTTTCCAGCTTCTCTCCCCTGCAGTGGAATCTCCTCTCCATACATGTATTTTTTCCATTATCAGTCTCCTGGGGGCTTGGTGGTGAGGCAAAGATGCAGTCCAGCTCTGTGGAAGCAATGAGAAAGACAAGCTACTTCTCCCATCAAACTGAAATTTGCTTTTCTTTCCTTGTTGGAGAAGAGTCTCTGTAGTGAAGAGCAGTGAATTCCTCTCCTGTGTATGACTCAGAGAAATCAAAGCAAACTGAATTACTTCCCCATGTTGGCAATTAGTGACTCTGTGCAGAGTTCAATTCATTTGCAAGAGAGCTGCACATCTAATTAACCCCCTCCTGCCTGGTGCCTTCTTTTGGCAGTTCCAGGGAGAGGGAACAGGAGCACAAGTGTGGGGCAGAGGATTTGGCCTGTCTCTTCTCCCAGCTGACAGGTTCATGCAGAGCATAAGAGAGATTTAGCAGATTAAAGCTCTTTCTAAAGGAGGCAAGGCAGTGCTTAATGGTTGCAAAAGGCAACACAAATGAAGGTGTGAATTTAAGAGGAAGCCAAGCTTGAAAATTGCAGTTCATCTTGGTTTTTAATAATTTATCAGTCTTTGTTTTTAATAATTTCGTTTTTCCTAAAATAAAGTAGCTTTATGAGTTTCAATAAAGTAGCTTTATGAGTTTCAAAGGAAGCTGGTTGGAGTATAGCTTGTATAAGTTGATTCCTTGCAGAGTCAAAGCCAAGAGCTGTTTCTTTAAGTCAGGTCAGAGAAAGGCACTGCAGGAGTGTGTGTGTGGCTTCAAGCTCAGCCTGAAGTAGGATCTCTGAAGGTCAGCTGAAGAACTGTTTGGTTTTGTACATAAGTAAATAAAATTGGAGGCTGAAGTCCTCGTGATAAATGTAGCATGCATATTTCTACATGAGAAAGAATGAAACACAAAGCTAACTCCAGCACTGGTGTTCTATGAATCAAAATCAGGTGTTGTTCTAAAAATATATCCACCAGTTCAAACAAAAAAAAATTTTTCAGGCAAATTCAGTGGTTCAGTTCATGCAGGACTTTGCATCAATGGCCACAATGGTCACTCCAGGCTTACAGCTTAATAAAACAACCTAATAAGGGACTTTGCTAACCTCAAGCACAAATTTCCCTCCCACCTCCCCAGATCTCAGAACCTGCCTACATGGAATATTTACACAGATGCAAATACAATTTAATTTCTGTTAAAAGGTACTGCAAGCATGTGATTCAGACTTTTCCATTAAGGTAGATTGGAAGTTGCTGCAATACTTTCACACCAAAGAAAACAAAGGTAAATTATATTACAGCATGCTGCATCCTGAAAAGCCACTTCCAAAACAACAAACAAACAAACAAAAACCCTAAAAAAATCCCTCTTTTTAAAGTCAGTCTCCTGAATCCAGGGGGATGGTGGTGTGGTGTGTTTTTAAGATGCCTGATGATGATATTACTGGAGATGTATGGAACCTGCACAGGTGTGCTCACATAGATTTAAACACACAATCCCATGTACTCAAACATACATAAATCTGGGGTGATGTCCAATACTGACTGAAAGGCTGGAATCTTCTCATCTGGTTCCTGACAGCACTCAGCAAGTGGGATCAAATGTGGGAAAAAAACCCAAAAAAGCAGGAAAAGAAGAGACAGAAATAAATGTGGCTGAAGAGCCACGACTTTGAGCTCAGTGAAGGAAAATGTCTCAGGTGCACACATCCCTTCAGAGGCAGGCATGAAAGGAGCCCCACGGGGAGAGGGACAGCTGGGCACTGGGGCAGCTCAGAGACACAGCAGCCCCATGCTGCCTCCAATTGTTATGAAAATCCTGGGTCAAGATCAGAAGAAAATTATTTGCATGGAAAATTGAGCCTGTTCTGATCTTCACCTCTTCAGAGGCTTCAGTGTGGATTTTTAAATTAGGAAAATGTGTGTGCTTGATAGATGGCAATTAGTGTTTATTAACAAAACATGCTTTGGTTCAACTCTGAGCAGTCCCTTTCCTTTCTCTGGCAAGAAGGAAGTGATGCTTTGATATGGTGGCTTGGTTCCCACAAAGATTTTTGTGTAGTTTATGTCTAAAATACAGCAAGGCTTGGACTAGATGAAGGTTAAAGCTGTACCAGGTTGCCCAGCTTAACTCTGAGACTGACTTTGGCACCATGAAATATTTTCTGGGCTGAAAACCTTGCTCTCGACCAGGCTAACTCAAAGTCTCAAGTTTGTTACGGGGGATTTCAACCTAGCCAAAGGCACAGATACACACCTTCAACCAGAGAAGTTCTGCAGGGATGAAAGTGTCCAGTTCCGGGTCTGACAAACAAAGAGAGATTCTCGAAAGAAAAGGTTACCCTTCATTTCCATAAAGATCAGACGGGATATTTTAGCCGTCCTGCATCAGTCATACTGCTGAGACACGCGGGATGCAAAGCCAGGGAAGTGAATTGTCCGGCTCCTCTCGCCAGATGTGGCAGCGGCACAGCTGGATCCGCCCGAGGCAGCAGCTGCGCCTCCCCCAACGGCCGCCAGGGGGCGCTGCGGGCCCGGACACGGCAGCGATCCCAGCCCGGGCAGCGACCCTGGGAGCGGGAACAGCGGGAACAGCGGGGACGGGAACGGGGACGGGAATGGGAACGGGAGCGGGGACGGGAACGGGGACGGGGAAGGGAACGGGGACGGGAGAGCCGGACTGCGGGAACGGGGATGGGAACGGGAGAGCCGGACTGCGGGGACAAGAAAGGGCCCCGGGAGAGCCAGAACTGCGGGAACAGACAGCCGGGAAAGGGAACGGGAATGAGGGCAGGAGAGGGAACGGGAATGGGCCCCGAGAGAGCCGGCACGGCAGGCACAGACACAGCCGGGGAACGGGAAGGGGCCCCGGGAGTGTGGTAGTGTCCACAGAGAGCAACAGAGTTCCCCAGGCATCGTCCTGGGCAAAGCTGTGAGAAGCTCAGAGAAGGAGTGATAAACAATCGTTATCTTAACTTGCTGCACCTGTTTGTGAACATGTGGAATGTGTTTACCCCAAGGAATGGTTTCTTAATTAACCAATGGTGATGGCGTTTTAATTAGAAAACCAGTTAGGTCTACCTGTATCGTAACTGTCTATAAAAACTCTGAGTTTCTTAATAAAGATAGATTAATAGATCAACCTTCTGTGAATCATGAAGTCAATGCTAATTATTACCGAGCTGGGAACTTTCTGCAATGACTCGGGAGAGCCAGCACTGCAGGCACACACACAGCCAGGGAGAGGGAAAAGGAAAAGGAACAGGAAAGGGAAAGGGCCCCAGGAGATCCAGCACTGTGGGCACACACACACAGCCAGGGAGAGGGAAAAGGAAAAGGAACAGGAAAGGGAAAGGGCCCCAGGAGATCCAGCACTGTGGGCACACACACACACAGCCAGAGAGAGGAGAAGGAGAAGGGAATATCACCGAGCTGTCACAGCATTTTCCTCTCCAGATGAAGGACAGAGGAGCTAAAAAGCCAAAACAAGTCTTTGTTGACCAGACAAATGGGAATGCGCACTTGAAACCAGAGAGAGGGGGGAAAAAAAAGAGGAAGACTGATAAGATGAAATAAAACCAGCACATACATGTTCTGGAGTATTTGCCAGCTTCTAGCTGGTCCTTATTCCCAAACCCAATAGTAACTACCCAACCTGCAAGCTCTGCACTGCTTCTCAGGGTGTTAAGAAGTTGGCTAACAAAAATGTGTCAAAATGAAAGGAGGATGGGAATCTGGAAACAAAACTAGCTCACTGAAATCAATCAGCTTGACAAAATTCTCACCGGCGACATTTCCAAGATCCTGTATGATCCTGCTAGAGTGGAGAGCAAATGCTGTGCCAGCCTGTGCAAGAGCTGGGGTAATTCAGGTGCTCCTCCAGAGTGGATAATTCCTATCCCCCAAGTCCCTTCTGCCCTTCCACCCCCGTGCTGGGGTGCTCCCAGCTCCTGCTGGGATGCTCAGCACATGAAGCCCTTCTGCCACATTTGTTCTCATCCACTGGAGCCCAGCTGCAGCCAGGGGTTTGTCCCTCAGAGTACCCAGCAACACCAACCACTTTTCACTCACCTTGTGTGAGCCACCACTGTTTTAGTCCTCAGCTGAACGGGGGCAAGCTGGGCAGCTGCTGTGGCTACCAGCTCTGCCCCTGCAGGGACTGGGCCACCTCACAGTGATCCTGGGAAAGCCCTGGGGGTCAGCCTCAGGAGGTGCTGCTCTGCTGCTCTTTGCTTGAATTTCTGCTCAGAAAAGCCCCCGTGGACAAGTCAGGCTGGGATCTGGTGAGATCCCCCAGGGACTTTTTGCCTTTTTCTGTTTATCCTTTAAGACACAGTGCACTGGAGACCTCAGGGGCTCCATTGCCTGATCAGCTGACCTGCAAGTGCAAGGAGTTGCTTAATTACCAGGTCTAAAGGAGCAAAAGTCTGTGTCACTCCCAAGAGGCCAACATAAAGGCAGCAGCTGCCCAAAACCACATTTTCCTTTCCTATTTAGAGGATTCTTTAAAGATGTGGCTTTTTACACTCTGCTAATTAAAAACAGCAGTTCAGGCTTGCATTGATCATTGGGTAAAAGAGCTCACATATTCACCTCCATGGAAACTGCAACAGGCAGGAGCATCAGTCTCCAGAGATTTTGTGGAGTTTGTGTTCCTTGTCCCCATCTCACAGCAATTCCTGTTTCTCCTGAGTTTTTATTTGTTCTCAAAGCAGGTCACTGCTGCAGGTGCCCTTCAAGGACAGCACAGCCAGAAAGGACCTGACATCACTGTAGGATCAGAACTGTTCATTGGCTCCTAGGCCAGGCTCACCTAGTTAGACCCCAAAAAAGGAAAGGATGGTGATTAGCCTAATTGTTCTAGGCACACCACAGAGGACACTAAGCCCATTTATTGCACTTTTCAATGTCATATCTGTCTGCAGCCAGTCCAGAAAACAACAAATTCTTTCTATTGCGACATCCTTGAAATACAGAATAACTCATTCAGATTGGATCAAATCCATGTGCATCACCTGAGTGTGTGTCTGTAGGACATTCCTCTCCTCACACACAGCTCAGGGTGGGTCTAACAGTGACAGCAGTTTCTGGCACAGGCTCCTGCTCCTTCCTGCAGCTCCCAGGCCTCAGCTCCAGACCCTGGGGATGAGGGATTTTGTTTTTAAACTCTGAAGTACATGCACAAGGCAGGAGAGAGTAAGAAGTTATTTTGGGAAGGTGTTTGTGGCAGGCAGGTTAAAATTAGACCATTTGTTCCTAAAAAGACTGTGTAGGAGGACAAGGACTTGGCAAGGGGCTCTCCAGCAGGAATGTGACACAGGAAGCGGCCGCAGGACATTTGGCAGTGATGTCACCTGGCTGCCTGGGGGTGCTGCAGGAAGGCTCCTGGGAAGCTGGGGATGGAGCCCTGGAACGTGTTCAGGGCACTCTGTATCTGTGGGCAGCGATGGGGAGCAGGCGAGAGGCAGACGTGCGGACAGGAGCCACCGCCGGCGCTCCCAGATACGGGAATCTGCAGCTGGGACAGGGAGCTGCTATTCCTGCCCTGCCTGAGAGGCCTCTTCAGCACAGGAGCAGCTCCTCTTCCTGTCATGCCCTCCTCCTGCTGCTGCTGCTCCAGGAATTCCTGCCTTCTGAGCGCTCTGCCTTCCACACATGGCTCAGCAGCAGTTGTGCTTCACAGGCTCAGGGCTGTGAACAAATTGGTGGGCACAGATTGGTGGGCACTGGGCCTAGAAAAGCTCAGCCTGAAGGGTGGGGATGTTTCCTGTCCTCAGTGTGGAAAATGTCATTCATTTGTGTTAAAATTTTAGAAGTTTAATAATAATAAAATAGTAATGAAAGTAGTAATGAAAATAATAAGGAAAATGAGGACAATAAGAGACAATAAAACAGAATTCCGGACGTCCGGGTGTCTGGCATTCCCCACCAGGCACACCTTGCCAACAAAGGATCACCCCTTAAAAGCAATAGCCTGGTGCAAATTCATATAGCTCATACATAATTCAAACATTCTTTTCAAACTAGGGCGTTTCTGCTCAATTTCAGCTTTCCCCCCCGTCTTGTAAATCAGCCTTCTTGGTTCCTCCAAGTCTGAGCTGTCCCCATAAGGAGGCAATAATTCTTCTCTGGGATCTTGATGTCTGTTGCTGTTGTCTCTATCCAGAGGGAAGAATTTCTTGATTGTCTTTTCCATTCCTTGAGCTAGTTACAAAAAATTACCTTACATCACACAGTTTCTATTTTAATATTATGCTATAGCCTAAAAACTATATTTACCACACTACTTGAAAAAGAATAATACAGCACTACTTAAAAGAGATTAATCAGCATAACTTTCCAACATAACACATACAGTATTCACTTTAATATTTGCAAAGAGCCAATCATAAAATCTGCATTTTTCCCACTCACTGAAGGTGCTTGCTTTGAAGCTAAGCTAAGGAGTACCAGCCCAAGCTCTCAGACCTGCACAAGCAGAGATCTGTTCTGAGGTTTAGAATGCAGTGGTATAGTGCAAAAAACAGCTCTGGAAAGCCACACAGTGTTACAGTGGTCTTGAAATGCAGACTCTCTTCCAGCAGAAACTTTCTGGTCATGAGGCAGTCACTGAGTGCCTGCAAAAGCTCTCACTCATCCTTGCCTCTGTGACTGTAAAGATGCACAGACAACAACCTTGTTTCATGCCACAGGGGTGCACCACACACGTTTTTGTAGGGAAGAAATGCAAACAGCTGCTCAGACTGCAGGCCAGATCATCAGAGTGACTCCCATTTCCACTTCTCAAAGCAGTATTTAAATCCTTGGTCAATCCTTGGCATACAAATGTAATTAGAGAATAAAAGAATTACAGACTAAATTACAGAATAAAATTACAGAATGAGAGACCTAAAGCAGCTAAGTCTAAGTTTAAGCCATCCTGCTCTCAATACTTGGTATAAGGGAAAAGATGAACAGAGTGCTGTGTGCTCTGGCAATCTGGAGAACAGAGTGCCCACAAAACCAGCAGTAAGAGAACATGAGACTTGTCTGGAAGTCAGGTCTGTTGGAACTTTAATGAAGGTTTCTTGTGCTGTGGGCAAAATGAGTCCAAATAACTCAGCCCACTAACCCAAAGGTTCATCCTGGCTCAGACTTCAGTGATCAGCTCATGGAACCTTGGACTGAATAAAGCCCTCAGCTTTGTAACCCAGTCAGTAAAACCTCATAGATAATTTAGCTTAAAAACCTCCCTGACTCCCTTTTTAAAAATTATTTTTAAACAGACTGTTCTTCTGGTTTACATCAGTCAAAAATAGTTGAAACTATTCAGTTTATTAACCAATATTTATAATAATTTATTTTTGCAAAACACCATTAAATTTTGCAAGACACTATTAAATTTTCAAGAAAATATAGTTGGCTGGTTTTGTCCCATTACTACCTTCCTTCCCTTCTACCCCCCAAAAATATATGTGTCTTTTCTCACTGGTAGTTTTGATATATCTGGAGGGGAATTACTGTTCTAGCTATGTTTGGGAGCTGGGATCCAGAATTCATTTTAAGCCTCCTGAAGTTAAATGAAGATGAGATTTGGAGCAGTTCAGCTATTCAGGCCCTTATTCCCTTTATTCCCTGTGAGAGCAGCCCTGCTTTGTTAGCCTGTCATGCAGAGGATTTGCACCCTGGTTCACCTCTGCCTCCCACAAACCTCCCTGTGCACTAAAATATCACCATGTGCTAAAGTGTGAACGATCTCCCTGTCCTGTTGGACTTGTCAGGTGCATCTGACCTATCTAGGCTAAGGAATGTTCATTCTTGCCCTGGCCAATGTTTCAGCCTTCTTGGTCATTTCCTGTTCTGCTCTGCCCTGAGATGTGATGTCATGGCTCACAATGGTCTTCACACTTCAGCACCATGCAGAAAATGTGCTGTTATCCTCAGGGAGGTGACAGGGTAAAACAAATCCTCTTGGTCAGACATCACAGCAGTTATGTGAAGAATCTCCAGTGGGAAAGGGATACTGAAAACATTTTCTGCTTCTAAGGTTCTGTGCCCTCTGTCTGTGCAACCCATGCTGATGTTCTGGTTTTAACTAAACACTTAAGGCATTTAAAGTGTAGGCAACTGTTCATAAAGCAGGTTTTTTCTAGGATGGGTTTTGAGTGCTCAAATGAAGGCCCTTTAGAGGGTTCTCCCATGTTTCAGAAAGCACTGAAGCACTATTTTCTATAAAAAGCAGAGTGTGTGGCTGTATTCTTACCCCACCTTCCCATTGCTGCTTATTCTTGCATGGCTTTCCCATCCAGCTTCCAAAGCAGAGCAGACAGAGCCCAGTCTTGGGGGATAGAGTGAAGGGGTGCACAGAATAAATTGCTCCCATGATCAGGAATTCAGAGGGACACAGACCAAACTTAAACTTGGGCATTCTGCTCCCTGCAGAGGGACTCAGCAGTGTTCCCTGGGCTGGTTAAGTTCTGGTTTAAGGGTGGCATCTGGGGCCCCCTTTTAACAGAGGAAAGTGAAGAAAGTGAGGAAAGAGAGGAAAGTGAGTCCAGCATTTCCTACAGCCTCCAGGCACTGCACAGCCCTTCCTTGTGCAGCTGCTGCTCCAGCCTGACTGCTCCAGGGAGTACAAACAAACTGAAAATGCTGCTTGCTGCCTGGCACTCATGGAGCTGGCTGTGCTCAGCAGGAGCTGGGAGCCAGTGGTTTCATTTGTGCAAGGAGCCAAAGCCTTCCCTGCACCACAGAGCTGTAACATTTGTAACAGCAGAGGTTTTAGTCCCATAGAAGTTGAAAATCTGTCAAGGTTTGGACTGAAACACCCCGAGAGAGGGAGAGGGAACTGCAGCTGCAGCTGTGCACTGAGCAACAGCAGCCTGTTTCTTGGCTTGCCAAGCTGGTGCACAGTCACATTAACTCAGGCAGCAACCCCAATTCTCCAATGACTTGGTGAACAGAGAACCTTGGTGAAAAATTCTGCTCATGTTCCCTGTCCATGTAAGTCCATCGACACAGTGACACACCTTGCCATTCCAAAGGAGCACCTTGGGGGGCTGGAGCTGACACCAGACGTGGAGGTGGGAGCCTTTGGACCTGCCCTCATCCTGAAGGACTGCTTTAAACTCTTGCTTTTGCAGTGATGGAACTATTTTGATTGTAGGAATGATTCTTTTGCCCATTGGCACAGCCACAAAGACTTCAGTTTTCTAGTAGCATGCACAAAAGTGCCTTTTGTCCCTGTAAATTAACTTAATGAATTTCTGTAATTCCAGAAAACCCTGCCAGCCCACAGACACCAAACAATCGACTCCAAATTAACTTTTACAGAGTGAGACTGTGAATAACTTGGGAGGAATCATTGCTTTCTTCAGCATCCACAGGAAGATTTAACCACCTGCCCAGGATTTCTGCTGTTTCAGAGAATGCTTTTGGTGTCAGCCATGGCACTGCACACCTGCAGCTCACACCTGGCACACACTGCCCCACCCATTCCTCTTTTGGTGTATCCCAAGGGAAAGGGGGTGAGTCCAAAGCTGTGGGTGAGAACCCTTGGTGACAAATCTCCTCCACCCCACAGTGCTCCCTCTGGCCAGCCCAATGTCACCACAAGGGCACAGGGAGCAGTGCAGCCCCCGTGGGCAGCAGCTCAGGGCCTGATCCCCCCGTGCTGGGGCTGTGCAGAATGGGAATGGTGGGAATGGCAGCACCAGGGGCTGCCTGGTGTGACAGGGCAGGTGTCAATGTGCTGCTGACAGGGGACTTTATCTCACAGCCTCCAGCCCTGCAGCCTGAGCACCTTATCACAGCTTTAGGAGTGTCAGTTTTTGAAAGGCTGCCTGCCAATCACGCTGGGCTGAGAAGCAACAGCTAAAATATCCTGTCCCTCTGGCCCACAGCCACCCACCCTCCTCCACCAAGGGCTCCAGCTATTTCCAGCAGCTTGGCAGCCACAGTGAGTATTTTCTGGGAAAACAAAGAGAGGTTGTCAAATCCAGAACAGTGATTTGACACACCGAGTTCCTGGGGGAGAGCAGCTTTTCTGAGCTCTGGGTGAAGCTGCATCCTTCCACTGCAGCTCACCCACCCAAGGTAAGAAGGGCTCTCTGCTCACATGCAGCCTGACGTGCATCCCTGCAGCGCTGCAGGGTGGCCATCCTGGCACAGCCAGTGCTTGCAGTGCTTCACATGAAGAATTTGCATTCTAATCACCATGAGCAAGAGTGGGTAGATGCAAGCGTGCAGTTGTACCTGAACTGATGAGGAGCATTGATGAAAAGGACCATAAATGTTAGCAGGAAGAAGAAGAATATGTGCATGAATCCCAGACAAAAATGAGGGCAGTTTACCTCCCTGTTCTCAAAACACAGGGACTGACCTACACCACTCTCTAGCCAGGCACAGTCCACAAATCTGAGATATGTCAAAACTAATGGACAATTGGGATCCTGCTCCAGGAATACAAAATTGAGGTTATGTACAGTGCCAGTCTCACAGGCTGAAGAAAATCTGCTGAGGGCTTTGTGGAGGACAGGCTTTATGTAATGATTACATTTTTAGTTAGTTAGGTTATTTTTAGGTTCATCACCAGTCTGTTAGGGGAGGGAGAAGGGAAGTAAACAACCACTGCAACTCCTAGGACAGGTGCCATTTCATTCCTGTAGCTGTTTGGCCATTTCTAGAAATGGCTTCACCTTCTGCAAGCTGCACGCTGACAAGTGGCATGCAGCAATAAATAGCACAGTGGGATGGTGTCACCTCTTGTCTCTTGGTTTGGCTGCTTGGCAAGAAAACCTTGGTCAATGGGCACTGGTGACACTGCTCCCAGCTCTGCCAGGACGAGCTGAGCCGCAAAGAAATTCCTGGCAAGTGTTATCCCAGACAAAATGCTGAAGAAACATCCTCCCTACACCCATCTCTTCTCACACTGACTTACACTCTGCAAAATCCATTGGGCGAGCCCAGATCAGCACATCCAGTGTTGAACTAAACTCAGCCATCCATGTGACACTCAAACTCTTGATGAATTTAATGTTTAAATAAACCACCATTCATACAGCACACACACACCAAGGGCCTTCCCAAGACATGACCATTCACACACACTTCCATGGCTATAAACCCCAAAAAGAGACACTCAGAACCTCGTTGTAGTGCATGCACCACGCTTTTGATTGTGAAGTAATAATTTTATCGAAAGCTCTCAGTGTCTGTTGTGTTTTCTGTGGTTTTAGCAGCAGTTCTCTCGAGCTTGAGGCACGTTCTCCGCTCACCAGGAGATGTCACCACACACCTCAATAACCAAAAGCACAGAGCTCACAGCAGGGAGCTCCTCGCTGGGCTGGGTCAATGGCCCAGCTCAGAACAGCTGGGGACAAGTCACGTCCGTGCTGCCACAGAGGGTTCTTTTCCTCTCCTGTGAGAGGTTAGGAAGTGCCGGCTAGTGCCACAGCTTCCCTGCTGTTCCATGCAAGCCCAGCCTCTCAGTTCCACACCACGGGACAGGCAGAGGAGACAGACAGGGCGCAGTGACCCTGGGGATGATCAGCCCACAAGGAAAGCTCCTCCCAAGGCTCCTGGTAGTGCAGGCTCGGTTTATTCCCCAGGGATGGGCTACCTCAGACACCAGCAGATCCCAGCTGCTCCCAGCCCCCCAGGCAGGGACTGAGCTTGCCCCGGGCTGTGCTGGGGCAGGTGCAGCCGGTGCAGCCCAGCTGAACCCGGGTGGGTGAGCTCAGCCTGAGCTCAGTCCCTCCCCAGGATGGGGAACGGCTGCAGACCCCCAGGGTCCCCCTGCAGCTGGCAGCCCATCGGCGAAGGTGGAGGCAGGGAAGTGCCAGAAGAGCCAAGACAGCCCCTGCAGTTGGACACCGATGGAATGCCATTGTCTGGGGACAGGGAACACCCTTCCCTGTGCTCATGGACAGCACCCAGCTGCACTGCCTTACGGTGAGAGGCAGTGACACAAAGGGCAGTGGGGAAATTCCAGGTAGAGTTTAGCAAATGGTTGTTTCTTGAAGGTTTTCAAAATTCAACTTGACAAGGCATTGAGAAATTTCCTTTAAGCTGGCTCTGCTTTAGCACAAGATTGCACCACAGACTTCTGCAAGTCCTGTCCAGCCTTAATTATTCTTTTACCAGCACAGTCACAGATGAGGACTGCACTAGTGTATGAATGTCCAGCAGTAACCAGAGAGACAATTCAGCAGAACCCCAAAACAATTGAGAGATCTCAAGGTCCAGGTTTATTATCCACTTTATGCAGAGCTGTGATAAGCCAATGAAAGCCACAAAACAATCCTGGGCTTTTGCAGAGGAGAAAGGATGAACCTGAAACTGCCCTGACCTTTTCTTGCTGTGTTGTAACATTGAGAAGTGCACACCTCAAATCTCTGGGGTGATGATTTCATTTACTAATAAGATTCATGTCAAATGTGGTTTTCACCAACATCAAGAACAAAAAAAACCAGCAATATAACAACATCAGACTTCCTTTTCTGTCACAGAGGGATGTTTTTAAGCTGTCTCCTTACAACACCCAATTCTAGAGACATTTAAAATTATGCCTCAAACTGATCTGCACATGAAAAAACATCAAAAACATTAAACCTGCTGGCACATCACAGAATTCTTTTTTCCAAGCTTCCAGGACCAACAAGTTGATACTGAAAACTGGTTTGCATGCTTTCAGTAACTCAAATATCAGATGAAAAATGCCAGATGGTCCTTGATTTCCATTTCCTCTGTGTAGATCCAGCTTGATGGCATTTAACTCTGTGCATCACATGTGTACAAAAATGCCATGAAAGGGCAAGAAGTATTACTGTGTTCCAATTTTTCAGTGAAGCCAAATTTTCTTTCAGACTGATTGCAGATTGAACATAAATTGTGTACAATAGACTGAGAAAGATCACATAAAGGAACTATTTTAAGCTGGATCCAGGGAAAGAGGAATTTCTCCCTCAACTTAAGCCTTGTAGAAGCTGTCTGTGCATGTCAGCTTTGTTCTGGCCACACTCAGCCATTCAGGCCAACAATCACTGCAATTTGTGTTTTATAATACTTAGTTTTCCCCTTCTTCTCCAAATCACACTCTTTCATCTCTTAGCTCAGTAACATCCCATTAATAAGCTATATTATTAAGCTATGATGGCATTATTATGCAAGAACACTCAGTTCTTGCACAGCATGATTTCTTAGCTCTAGAGTGGTGCTTCCCAGTGGCAAAGGAGCCAGCTGAGTGTGTTGTGGGTACCATTCACTTCCTTTCTCACTTCACAGCTCTCTCACAGTTCGTTTTCTCTAGATGAAAAACAAAGGGCTAGCAGTCAGCCCAAGGAGCACTGAGCTGTGCTCACTGTGTCCATCAGTGGACAGCAGAATGATGCTGCATTGCCTGAGTGGAAAATGCTCCTTTAAGTCACCACCAGAAAAGAGAATTATTTCTTCCCTCCTCCTCCTTCTGGGTGGATGAAAACAGATCAAAACCTCAAACCAATCCTTGCACTAGCAGGAACTCAAAAGGTAGATTTGGGAGGGGTTGGAGGAAGATATAAATGCTGATAGCTGGAGACACAGAACAACACTGAACCAGAGAGACTTCAGGGAAGAGGAATCAGAGACACCAAACATGAACCTGAAACTTCTTTTTTGCCCTGGATTCCTTCTGCTGCTTATTGTCAGTCAAAACCAGGCAGAGGCCAGATCCATTTCCAGCTTACAGGTAAGTGACTGAATAGAGCTGAAAGGAGCTGATGCTTCTTTAGGAATTAAACATGTCAGATGAGCTCTGTTTCTTCCAACCCCATCTTAAAGAGGCATCATGACAGCAAGAATGCTGAGATGGGCAGACAGAGTTATTAAAGAGAGGAAACTAAAGTCATTGATCACTGTATTTAAATCTCTAATCACATGAGGCAATTGAAAGGAAAACGTTTGGGTTTTTTTTTTCCTGTGGGTTCAGTTAGGGAACTGAACATTTAGGGCCATCCTGTGACTGAGTGTAGCAATGAGTTTTGGAGTAAAAGAAATTATTCTGGAAGGATCTGAAGTCCTAGAGCAATCACCTGCCTGGTCCCCCCTGAAGCCCCTGGTTTTAGCTGAAAAAGGAATTAAGGAGTTGTACCTGCAGGGTCTCCTCCTCAGCTCAGCTGTGCAGCAATGCAGCCCCTGCCTGTGACCACCAGGTGCAGAATATAAGAAAAAGAGAAAATGTGTGTGTACCTATGTGTATTTGTTTGTGCAGGAATTCCAGGTCATTAATAAAAAACATTTCAGTCACTGCACTAGGGAACTGGCATTGCCACATATGAAGTAACCTCCCAGTGTGCAAAGAAATGTATAACATAATCCTTCAGAACCAATTTCAATTTCAGAACCAATTTTCAATGTCTTCTGCCATTGCATTAATTGTCTTGGATATCAACTATTCTTTTTTCCTTTTCCTTATTCACACTTTATCAGGCCTTTTTCAAAGTTTTCATAATTTATCCCATATGCCCAGTTTCAAGAAATACTTAACTGGCAGTCTGGCAGCTCAGAAATATTTCCTCAAACTTAGCACTGAGTATGGCTGATATGGAAATAATGAGAGTTTCCAAAACTTTATAATAATGAGAGTTTCCTTCTCATCTCTCCCCTTTCCACCTTCTACTCCTCCCTTTTTGCAGAGTCTGTCCAGACTGTTAGCTGAGGAGCTGGAGCATCCCCCGGTGTCAGAAGAGTGGGACCCTGAGCAGGATGAGCTGATCCCAGCAGGTGACTTTGATCAGCAAGAAGCTGAGCTCCAGGGGATCCCAAACCCCGGGGAGCAGCCCAGGAGCGTTTCCATGGCTGTGATCCAGAGACTCCTCAGCGACCTCCTGAGTTCATCCCGCAGATCCCAAGGCAGAAGCAAAAAGGGCCTCTCCAGGGGCTGTTTTGGTGTCAGGCTCGACAGAATTGGATCACTGAGTGGACTAGGATGCTGACTCTGGCAAGAGAAAGCCAGAGGCTGCTGGTCTGTGTATTCGTGTGTAACTTGCAGAAATATGCAAAAGAGCAGAGTTAATTCAAGGAAATGATGCCTTAAAGTAAGCCTCAGCCTCCTATCACAAACAGTTTATTATTGTACCTTCCTCAGAATTCACTGCCATCAGATGTAGATTTAAAACCTGTGAATGCCTCACCTCTGTTCTCCTTGCTTTCCCTCCTTCCTCTGAGCCAGCTGTAAGCATTTCACCTTGCCTTAGAAGATCAGGGAGGTTTTTCACCAGCTCCCCAGGGATACTTGTTTCAATCCAAACAAGCTCTAAGCAGAACAGTGGAGCTAAATCTGCCACTAGAAAAGTAAGAAAGTGGTTAATTTCCATGTGTGAAATCCTCTACACTTCTCTTTCTATTACTTATTAATCTTCTTTATTGACAGGACTGACTTTGGGGTTCCAAAGCAGCCCTTGCCTGCTACAGTTCCACTTTGTACTGAGCATATGCACCCACCCATCCCCTCATACACCTGGCCAACAGAACACACCTTTGCTGTACTGCCTGTTTGCATCAGAGTATTTATTTGTGAACATCTATCTGAAAATTAATCACAGAAAACTCTATTTGTGCTGTTTGTTTGCTGAATGTGTAAATAAACAAGTCTCATTGTGTCACAGGTAATAAATTGTTTTCCATAATGTAATTAATTTGCTTCAAGGTTTGCTCCATGATTTGTTCATATTTCCTTCCTGAAACAGAGCCCTGGTTTGCAGTTAGGCACCAGAATTCAGGAGCACTTCAAAGGGCTGCTCTGAAACAGGACACAAACCAGGACACAGAGCCCCAAGTCTCTGACCCACAACTTGAACAAGTGGCAGCTCTCTTAGCAGACATCATAGAAAGCAGTGACTCTGCATTTAGATCTGCCACTGATGGAGGAAAACGAATTTTTCTTAGTAGTATATCTCTTCTTATTAGAAAAAAAGAAGAAAAAAACCCCAAAAAACCCAATCAACCAAAACACAAAACAACCCAAAACAATACTACCCTTATTCGAAGGAAATTCAAAGGCACCCTGCTCTTCCATAGGCAGATCCAGGTATTTCAAACCACTGAGAAGAAAATTGAAAAACATATCCTGAAGGCTTCTTTGTTTAACATTTGTGGTTAGGTCTTATGCTGCTTGCTAGTTAATCTGTTTGAGTTAACTTTATTAACAAAGCAGCAGCAACTGTGAAAATACACTGAGCAGATATTTGTTGCCATGTGCAGAGACAGCCCTGAGAACAAGCTCTCCAATGATGGATTAGTCCACAATGAATTTATTACACTTTGAATTGCCATTCCTAAAGAAAAAAAAATCACATGAAAATTAAGATTTCCACCAATCGAATAAAAAATTAAAGTCCAGAATGAAAACTGTGTTATTCTTTCATCTTCCAGCACAATTCCATTCCAATAGCTACTCTATACATGGCTTAAAAACAACTATTTATTTAGGCTAAGCAGAAGCAGACCTGCTTACTTGGGGGAGCTTAACAGAAAGCACCCAGCTTTCTCTGAGTCCCTCTTGAGGTGTGCTAGCCCACGGCTGGCCCAGGTGCAGCCCACGTGGTGGAAAGGTTAATCCACACAGCCCAGGGTGTCAAACAGGGTATCTCATGACAGCTGGAGCTAATGGGAAGTTTACAGGCGCCTTTCTAATAATCCTGAGTCTAAAAGTTGTTCCTAGCTCCCAGTAACTCCAGAGCAGGGATGTTGGCACAGACATAAAGGCTTCTTAATGTTGAAATTTCATTGAAAACCCAGTGGAAGACAAGCACTACTGAAGTTTATTTGCAGAAAAATAAGAGAGGTCAGAGTATATTGAAGTCTTAGCTGTGAGCAGTTGTGAACAGAATCCTACAGAAGATGAATAAGAAACAGATAAGAGTTGCAATTACAGAGGTCGAGCCATCCCATCACCTGGCATTTTGTGGGAACATTTTAAAAAGGTACTTTTCTCAAAGCAAGAACAATTTATTTCACATAAAAGGCTCTATAATTAGACCCCCAAGACTGAAGCCAGGTGTGTTTGTACTTTGGGCAATTTGCTGAGTTCTATTAGCATTTAAATAATCAAAGGTAATCTTTGAAGTGAGGATGCCAGCCAGATGAGGGAAGCTCATCTCTAGCTGTGCCATTTCCATCTTTGCTAAGAAGCAGTGCATGAATTCACAGACCAGGGCAACAGAAGTTGCTGAGGAGAAAAGCCTCCAATAAAATACTCCTACACGGAAAGAAACATACAGATATCTTTCCCAAATATGTGTGCTTTTGGTGTACCTGATTTTAAGTGATGTTAGGCAGCAATTGAGATTTGGTCTCATCCAAGACTCACTTCTGGCTGGCTTATTAACAGAGGGGCAGTTGTATTTATTCCCCTTGATCATCACACAGGTCCTGTTCAGTCTCACTGCTTTATCCCTTTCCACTCCTGTCTTCAGTACACACAAAACAGAGGATGATGCACATCCTCACCCAGATCTGCTTTCATTCTCTGTCAGCAATAGAGATATTCTCTCACCTGACATGATCTTCTTTCATTCAGCTGCTGCTAAAAACACAGACCTCCTTTCTCTGCCAGCTTTTTGCTGTGTTGCTTCAAACAACCCCACTTGCCAGCTGTTAAAAGAGCTGGATGCAAAACTCACTGTCCCACACAGTTGGGGATTGATATTGCTGGTTGATATTGCTGGTTTGCTTCCATTCTAAGCAAATGAAGAGGGCAGAAGGCAGAGGTTTAGTGAAATTGCTTTAATGTTACCCAGGAGGTGAATGAAAGGACCCTGTCTGCTGTTCTGCCTCTTACAGAGGGAAGGATTACAAAGGTAAGGAAGGGTTTGGTGACAATGTCAGAGAACCATCATCAGAGGAACTTTCAAAGAAGAAAAATCTCCTAAACCCAAGTCTCAGGACATGGTCTACTCACATAGCACAGAAATTTGTATACTGTTGTCCCTAGAGCTGCTGCAGACAGACAAACATTTTCAATTCCTCCCACTTGTCTCCTCCAGGGAGAAATGATCCATCCCTCAGCCCCTTGGAGGGGAAATCAACCCAGCTCTCAGCTCCTGTGTATCTGAGGCAGAGCAAACAGGCTGAAAGTGCAAGGTTCTGCATCAGCTCCTTCCTAACAGTGATGGAGGGTGGAGGGAGAGGAAATCACTGGGAAAACGGGTGCTGCCAGTAAGAGAGATGGCCAAGGGCAGTTCTTTCCCTCTGGAGCAGCTGCTGCACCCAGAAGACCCCCAGCTCCTGAAGGGTGACCCGTGGGGGCAGCTGCCAGCAGTTCCATTATCAGAGGGTGCAGTGCAGCCCTCCGGCTCCTGCAGGGATCTGGCAGGGGGCAGAGGAGAGACATCCATGGGCAAAGAAGTGATGCAGCATCGAGATGGTGACAGGGATAGGGAGAGAGAAAGGGATGGATATAGGGATAGGGATTGAGATTGGGATAGAGACAGGGATAGGGATTGGGAAAGAGAAAGGGATGGATATAGGGATAGGGACAGGGATAGGGATAGAGACAGGGGTAGGGATTGGGAAAGAGAAAGGGATGGATATAGGGATAGAGACAGAGATAGGGACAGGGATAGGGATAGGGATAAGGATAGGGACAGGGACAGAGACAGGGATAGGGACAGTGACACGATATGGATATGGATAGGGATAGGATGCAGTTCCCGGCTCTCTGCTGCGGGGTCTCCCCGCTGCCGCTCGTTGTGCCCCGGCAGAAGCGCAGGCGGCCGGGCAGGAGCTCCGTGCCGAGCCGCGTTCCCATCGGAGCCAGGGCTCCCGGGGCTCCCGCCCGCACCCGCGGCGCTCCCAATCCCTCCTCTCCTTTCCTCTCGAGGAACTCTCGCAGTCGCTGCGGCAGCTCCGGGAAGAGGAAAGGGAACCGAGCATGGGAGACGAGCCGGTGGCCGCGGCTGAGGATGGCCGCTCCGAGCGGGAGCTCCGGGGGCAGAGAGCGGCCGGGCGGGGGCTCCGGTCCTCCCCAGGCCTCCCCAGGCAGCGGAGGGACAGAGCCAGCGGAGGAGCCTCCTGTCCTCCCTCAGGCGGAGACACTTCTCCTGCTGCTTTGGGACAGGACCGGAGCGCAGGCGGGACCGGATGCGACCGGCGCAGAGCCCGCGGGGGCCGGGGCGCAGCGGGGCCGGCCGGGGCAGCCGCCGGGAGCTGAAAGCCTCGGAGCGGCTTCCCCCGCAGCTCTCTGCGCTTCTTTCACTGATTGCTGGAGCAGATTGAAAAGCTGAAGCCGGGACCGGCTCCCAAGAGCTTCCTGAGTCTCCAGGCCGGCGTTCAGCAGCCGTACTGCCCTCGGACCCCCACGGCAGTGGGGTACGGATCAATAAACTTTGTGCCAAGCCTACACTGCCTTTTCTGAGTGGGGTATTTTTTTCGGTCACGGTTTAGCAGATGGTGAGAGGATACAGAGATCCTCTCCAGAGCGCTCCTCTCCCTCTGCTCTCAGGGTCCGTCCTGACCCTGGCCAGAACACCCCACCCGTTCTGCAAAGCCTTTTGCTGGCGGGTGGCAGCAGCAGGAAGGACGGTGGGTGCATCCTTCCAGGACTGTGCCGGTGACCCTTCATGCTGTACTGAAGTGGCACCACCATGCATTGCTGCCAGCTCTGGGACTGTGGCAGTGAGCCAGCACGCCTTTCCCCTTTCACTGCTGCTACCGGGGAATCCTCCCCGGAGGTGGGCACCGGGCAGGGGTTAATTCCAGGCGCTGTCCTACACAGGCCCCTGTGCATGGGCTAAGTCGCTGGCATCAGTGCCAGGCTTGGCACAGCAGACCGGCCTAGGGGGACTTCTATGGTGTCCTAGGGTGACTTTGTGATGTTTGTATCCCCAATCGCCTGTTCTGTGTATGCTGGATGTTATATTCTGTGCCTTCAAGACGGATTCTGAGAGCAAAGGCGGGGGAAGAAGCAGCACAGAGTTTGTTATCAGAGACTGCACTGACTCCTCCATGCTCTGCCCTGGACTGTGCTGTGTGGGCACGGACAGAGCAGAACAGAGCTCTCCTTTGCTTGTTAGTTACTGGTAGCCAGCTGAGGCAGAGAAGCCTTCCCTGAACTGTTTTTCTCTCCCTCTCCTTGGAGCTGTTGGAACCTGCTCCGGACGGGACCCAGGGAAGCACCGAGAGCTCGCACTGTGTGGCCCACACCCACCGGGCCTGCTCTGGGCAGCGGCCTGCGCCTGAGGGACTGACAGCGGAGCGACCCCCACAGGAGAGACTCTCTGAATTTGTCATCTCTGCAGAGCGGCCAATGAGTTTTGTAATCCGATATTGTTCATTTTGTGTGCTGGGGAGTGCTTTGCCTGTTAAATAAACAGGTTTTTTCCACCTCTCTCTGAAGAATTTTTTCCCGAACCCGTTGGGGGGGAGGGGCCGTGTGGTTTGTTTTCTGGGGAAACTCCCTTTTGGAGGTTTTTCCTCCCAAGTTTGCCCTAAACCAGGACATAAGGACAGAGGGGCTCCGTCATTTTAAAAATACATCTGGTGGCGGCTGCCGCTGCGGGCTTGGGACCGCGAGGGCTTCAGCACCCGGGACAGACGCCAATGGCGCCGCCGGGACACGCTCGGCTGCCCGGGGCTCCCTGCAGCCCGCACCGAGCCTGGGGGTCCAGCAAAGGAAGGGGCAGCCGCAACACAGATAATATACCACAGTCACCGGGAGAAACAATCCGTGTTTGGCATGAAAATTATTTCCCCACTTGGAAAAAGTGAGGCACCACTTAATCTGCAGGATGGCCACTCCAGACATTTTTACATTTCTGTTTTGATTTTTGCCTGATGGCCTCATCTATTCATCTCCTTCTCAATCCAACTATCGTGCAGGGAAAGAGAGCCTGGGTGGGGTGTGGCATAGTTTTGTCAAAGGTTTTGTCACTGGGAGATGAAAGGAATCCAAATCCAGCCTCTCCCTCAGAACAGGAGGCTCTGTACAAACAGTTCCCACTGTTCAGCACGGAGAACGGACACCACGGGATGTGCAGCAGGTCAGGGCAGCACGTGAGGCAGGGCTGTCCATCAGCAGATGGAACCCACATGGTGCCAGCCCCCAGGGTTACAGTCCTTAGCCTTACAGGGCTGAGAAACAAGGAGGCAGAATCATCTTGCTGGGGAAGGGGCAATGTCACCTCGGCTGAGCTCTGTCCACCCTCCTCATCACGGGATGCACACACGGGCTGCCCCAGCACCCTTCGTGCTCTCCCTCTCTGATCTGAGCAACCAGAGCTGCTCCAACGGAGCCTGGTGTCACCACACCTCCCATCCCACACCCCGGCAAGCAGGGGAAATGTGCCAGGTGCCCAACCCTAAAACCAGTCACAGGAAGCTTTTTAGAAGAACCTGCTGCCCTATTAAGGCAGACATTCACCAGGGAAATGCCCAGCTGAGCATGGCAATGCCTAGATCTTGACTCTCCACTGCTGGGCTATAAAGCCCAAAGTTCACATTAATTTACCAGGGTGATAAGACTGAGATAAACAAGTGACTTTTATAGCTTAACAATGATGACCTGACATTTCACACTCCATTTGCTTTGGCAGAACTGCAAGGTGGATAATTGAGGGCAGAATTTGGCTGTGAAAATACAACTGCTACTGTGACAGGCAGCCAGAGATTTTATCCCACCTCCACACTTCATTACATTGTACGTGGAATAGAGCACAAAAGTCTTAGAAAAGTATTGTCGAGGGAACACAGAAGATGAAAAGGAATGAACCAGTAAAGAAAGGACTATCTTGGGGTCTGACTTAATGACTAAAATCCTGGACAGTTAGACTGTGTCCCTCAATTTCTTGCTGCTGCATTTGTGCCCCAGGGACTGCTGCACCAAAAAAAAAAAAAAGACACAAAGGAAAACTCAGAGCAAGCTACAAAATGTTTTTGTACAGAGAGAACACTAGAGAATACTTAGTGCGTGGAGGGGAGGTGTGAAAGGAAAGAAACAATAAATACAGCAACAACAGATTCTAATTATCTTAAATTGGACATGCAAAATTAATGAATAATTCTGGTTTATCTTCTACCACTTTTGCAGTTTACAAAACAAAGTAACACCTTGGGCACAAACAAACATTCACAAACAAGAGCAGCAGGAAGAGAATACTTGTAACTAATTAATGAATTATGCAGACACTGCACTACAGAGTGTTAATTAAAAAAAGAAGCTATCAGGATCTTAGTTCTTTTTTAAAAGCACAAAATAAGGAAGTGTTGGAGCACACAATAATACAAAAAACTAGTATTGCCTTTATGTTCTGAACAAAATAAAGCATTGAGGAAAAATAGAGAGAGCTCTTATAATAAAGGGCTTCATCAGAACATGCACAGAGTTGGGCTGACTTCAGGCTATATTAGGCAGAAGTAGCATTTGAGCGTGACTTCACAACCTTGAGAATGCCCTTTCTGGTATAATTTTGGTAGCTGATCATGTGAACAGTATGTGCACATGTTTGTACATAAACACCACATTAAGACATTGGAAATACTTTATAATTCTATTATTATTTTGGAAGCGTACTCAGGAGATTCTTTCAAGATCTATGTTCATATGAAGAGTCAACAAATTATTACTAGACTGACATTCAACTTACTCCTACATTTGTTGTTGTTTCAATTTAAAATAACAAGAAACATTAGGAAAATGCAAAAAAAGGCCATTGCTTCATGATTTAGAATTCTCTTGCATTTCTGTAAAAAGATTAATTTTTAGTTACACTATATGCACAAAGACAAAAATGGAAGAGATATTTGAAGCATTTCTGTACTTCTGTAATTTCTCATTTAAGAACAGGCAGTTTCTAGCTAATTTTAAGACATTTAGCACTTAAAGAAAGGAATAAATACTTTTTGTTTTAATATATTATATTTAAGATTTTGTTTTAACACCTCACAAAACACACATATATACAAATTCATCCATTCTTTCTTTAGGACAGACTCTGATACAGTTCTGAATAACACCAGCTATCTATTTAAGTTCTCATCAAACAAGTTTCCTTCTTGTATGACGGTAAAAGAAGATTATTGCTGAAACTGGCTGCCTGTTCTTTAAATTTTATTGATGCAGGGCCAAGCCTTACCATCAGTGCTTAAAGAAATCCCATTATTTAAGTGTTTGGCTGCTAATGAGCACTGGAGTTTCTCGGCGGTGCCGCAGCCGCTGTCGCGGAGGGCTGGAGGCACTCGCTCTCCCCACAGCCAGCCTGCACTGAGGTGCAGATCCAGGTGCTGCTCTCGTTGGTAACACACAAATACAAAGTCTCAGTGGTGAAATCACCTCAGCAGCAACGGGAAAAGAGAAGGGGTCCAAAGGTGGGATTTTCAGCACACTCTGCGGAATGCGGTGGCCGCGCATATTCCATATATAGAAGGAAAGGGTGCACAATACTTTAGGTGTCCTGAAAGTCAATTTATCTTCATTCTTGACTCTTCACCGAATACTCATCTGAAAGCCTCTTGTTTCCCCTGTAAAAGGCAATTTCCTAATGGAAATCTTCTAAGTGAGCAAAGTTTAGAGCAGTTTTGGGATTGTTTGCCATCTCTGTAAATTTGACCATAGGGGTCTCTTGAAAGAGAATTGCTAAGAATTTCCAACTGGACTATGTAATCATAGCGCCTGGTATCAAGAGGAGGGGGAGTGACATGAAATCACTGACTTGTGACATACATTCCTCAGCAACAGCAGCTGCTGCCTAATGACAGCTAATAAAGGGAATCTTCCCTTGACAGAGCTGCATGCCTGCAGTGGGACTGGAATGTGCCCAAGATAAACCCACTGATAACCTAGGAAGCAGGGATCACCCAAAGAGTATAAAAGACAAGCTTCAGAAGAGAGGCAACAGGACAAGGAAGAGAGAGACTTGAAGGGACATCTCAGAAGAAACAGCTTGAACTTCCCTACTGCCAACGAAGTCAGCGCCATGGACACTAAAGGCTCATTTTTCTATGGCTTCCTTTTGCTGCTGCTCATCCAGCTTCAGTCCAGCAGAGCCAACCCTATCTACAGCCTCAGCCCTGCCAAAGAACTGGCCAGCATGGAGGTGAGGACTCTCATTTTGCAAGGTTAAACTTTTGGGGTGCTTAGCAGAGTGTGAGGTGGTGCTTTGGCTTCCTTTTGCATGGTTGGACTGCAATAACCACATCAGCCATCACATGCTGGGGGACAAAGCCTCAGCTCTTCAGAGGGGTTCAGAGAAGCTCTGTGGGGCAATATCCTCCCGTGCTGGGTTCACCTGAGCTCCTGGGCAGTAGTGGGAACCAAAATTGTGATGTTGTAGGATGTCTGCTTTGGTGTTTCAGTTCTTTTTCTTTTAAAGATACATCTTCCTGGGAACAAAGTTCCAGAGAAGGAAAAAATCATCAGAGTAGCTCCCTAAGAACAAATAGAAAACTTTGAGATGGGGTCCTGTCTATCCTCCCTATGACTAGGGCAGCCATATGGCTCTAGTTTTGTAAATTAGAGAGACCTGGTTCTGCATGGATGAGAGATGAGGAGGTAAAGTGCAGCACCCAAAGACAAACTTTTAGAAATATTACTAGAGGAGTAGCACAATGATTTAGTGTGGCTCATCCAGAAAAGCTTCCAGAGCTATAAAATTGCCAGCTAAGAATTTTAACAAATAATAGAGAAAATCCATTGTTACAGTACAAGCTTGAGACTCTGACGGGATCTGAAAGATCAAACCTTTCCTTGGGCTGGTACCAGTGACCAGTTTCTCAAAGCTGTTCTCAGGCCCTAAGAACAAACTCCCTGAGCTGATAAGGACAGTTGAAGCTAAAGCTGCTTCTGGGCTGTTTCCAGCAGCCAGGAAGAGTGGCTTCCAAATGCACTCATTGTCAAGCAAGCCATAAGGCTCATTCCTCTCTATTCATATTTTAGAGTTGGGCAATTAGATTGGTTGAGCTGCCCTTGAGGAAGTTAGCTGACCCCAGCCACACAAAGCTTTACAAATTACAAAGAATGGTACCCAGGAAGCAAGCACACAGCAGGCATGAATTTACCATACAGGTATTTTCAGTTACTTTAAGGAGTAGTAATCCTGTAATCCCCGGGGCTGAGATTAGTGAAAACACCTAGACCTTCTCCAAGTGATGTCCATTAAAATAGCCAGGGTGACAAAGCAGCAACTTCTGAGAACTGAGTGGGAGTGGGTTATGTGGCTAGAGGTTCTCTCAGACTGGTGGGCTGAGTGGTGTCTCCCTGTGAAACCCACATCTTGCATTTTCTTCTCCGCCAAGATGTCTTCTAAACTTGCCAGTAAGATACACACGGTGGCAAGCAGCTTCATTCAGCTCACAAGGTGAAGCTACACCTTCCCAGAGATGGAATTACTGTGAACAGGGATATAATGCAGAGGACAGAACCCAACGACCACCAGTAAGGCTGGGATCCAGCCTGTCAATCTCCCTAGGGTGGGCTACGGGACCACCAATGAATGCAGAACAGAATGACTGGAAGAGTTAGCAAATGACCACAAAACAAGGAGTTTCATTAATTTAACCCTTCTCTTGTAGGCTCTCCTGGAGAGACTGGAGGATAAGTTTGCAATGATCGAAGCCTTGGAGTCCAACCCTGACCTGCAAGAACCCAAAAGCCAGGAGGAGACGCTGCCTGAACTCACCGATGACAGTGACAACCAGAAGGCTGAACCCAGGCTTGCACCCAACACTCTGTCCTACAGGGAGCCCTTCCTCAAGAGACTGAGGGGGCTGCAGATGCCCAGGATGATGAGAGATTCTGGCTGCTTTGGGAGGAGGATTGATCGCATCGGCTCCCTGAGCGGGATGGGCTGCAACGGTGAGTCCTGTCTGAGCCATGTTGTGTCTGTGCCACAGGACAGGGAAGGAGCAGCTTCTCATTTAAGTCTTTAAGAAGACACAGTTTCAGAACGGAATTAATTTGAGCCTAGTATTTAAGTTAGTATTGGTTTTTCAAAAGCACTGCTGACAATGCTGACACATACCAAGACAAAACTAGATTCTGGTAACGTTTATTTCATGTTTGGTTTGCAGGTTCCCGGAGAAATTAGGATCAACCTCCTTATCCCCTGCTCTGAAGAATGCTTTACAGTACCCCTTCCTCCCAAGATGAAAGCCAGATGCTTTCTAAGCTCCTCAACAGAAAGTTATTCTTATTTTTATTTATTTATTTATTTATTTATTTGATGTTTTTTAAAGAACATTTCTTATGCTAGCACTGACAGACCATCTTTAAATAAAACTAACACATTAGACATCTGTGCTGGACTTCTCTCCTGTCTGTTGCATTACATTTTCTTGTATTTGCCTAAAGCCAAAATCTTAAGTTTTACTGATATTCTGGTACCCACAAATCTGGATCTTACTTACATGAGACAGAGAAAGCATGAACTCGGTAAAAATGAAAATGAGTTTTTGACTAGAGGCTTTTCCTCTGCAGTAAGAAATGCCAACAGGCTAGCAGGAAAAAAAAACCCAACTTGCTTAACATTGAAAGACCATAATGAGTCCTCCTATAGACAGGGTTTCAGTAATGAGAGAGTCCTTTTGCTGGTTTATTCAGTCATGGGAACTGCCACAAATGCCTCATGTAAGCAAAAGTTACATGAAAAGAAATAAATAAAATCATAACACTCCACAAGTTTCAAGATAACCAGAGGGAGGAAAGGGAATTCATTGTATATGCTTTCTAGCAGTGACCAAATAAAGGTTACGAGCATCAGCAGAAAGATACACCTGCTGTAACTGTGTCTTGTCTCACTCTGCACGTGGCTGAGATGCTGATTCCCAGAATTTCTTGAAGGATCCTCAAAGGTTTGAGTATTATTATCATGATATTCCTCATGAGAGGGTAGCTGGGATCACTCAACTACACAGCAGCTTGTGTGGAGCATTTCTCACTGTCTGGGAACGGCCCATCTCAAAGCTGGTCTAACGTGGCTAATGCAAGTCTGATTAAGGTTTATTTAACCTTACTTGCTAGATTTCACACCTAGGAGCTGAATTTGATCCAAACATATTCTAGCACCCCACCAAAGAAGGTAATATTGCCAAAACCACATTCAGTCAGCATCCCAAGAAACAAAGAGCTTGTACCCCCACGTGAGCCCCGGCCATGGCATCACGCCCAGCTCAACACAACTGTCCTGTGGCTGACTGCATGTCCTGCTAGGAACTGTGTTATTTTGAGCACCTCATGAGTCTCATTCCCAGAATCTCAGTGCATTTCCAGTCTCACTCCCATGTACCTGAGTGCCCTGAGAAGCTTGTTCAGGGCTTAAGAAGGCAGCACCAGGACAGACTCGGCTGGAACAGTCCAATTCTGACTTTGCTTATGCACATGGTGACAGAAATAGCACCAGGTGAGGATAAGGTACTGGAAGGCAGGAGTTCCAGAGCTGCTGACAACAGCTCTCAGGGACCACAGCTCCAGGGAAAGGGTAAATTCAACACACCTCCTAGCACAGGGCCAGTCACAGCTAAGGCTGCTGCAACATTTTAATAGAGCTCATGTCACACATCACATTTCTGACAAGCCACCCTCCCAGTCACTCCCTGCAGTGCTGACACGGCCTCCAAGAGGGATCTGTGTGCTCCTCTCCACACTGGGCCTTGTGATTCTTGTCCAGGGAAGAAGGGCAGAAGGCCAATGTGGGGGAATAATTTTGCTACACTTCAACAGTAAATCACAATGTGATACAAATCCTCTCCTTCCAGCAGCACCAGCTACAGATAAAACACTTTGTAGAATAGTGTCCACACAGGTTTCCCTGACAGAAGAACAAATTCCCAGGTTAAGATTCCCAGCAGCATCCATGGGACATCTCTGCTGTGGAAGATACAGTGACTTTGCATTTACTCAATTTCACAGATCAAGGGGGTGTGAAGTCACCCTCTGGTGAGCCCTTGTGGGGACAATGGGGCTTTGTTTTCTTAAAAGGCTTTCCAAACACACCCACTGCATCACGATGGGAACGTGCAGGTGGATCCCTCCACACCAGCAATGGAAAACAGCCTGACTTCCCCTGTGCTGCTGAAAGTAAAAACAATTCATGTACTCTAACAATAACTCTTGCTGGAGCTGAATTTTACCCAGTCAAGCACAACTTGCACAGACACTGTAAAT
Organism: Irena cyanogastra; assembly: GCA_013397155.1. NCBI lineage: Eukaryota > Metazoa > Chordata > Aves > Passeriformes > Irenidae > Irena > Irena cyanogastra. Next base: position 439,905 of record VWZV01004561.1, read on the forward strand.
TGTCCCTCCCTGTCAGCCCCTTAAGGCACAAATCACTGATTAGTTCAGTGGAATGTGCTAAAAATGGCAAGAAGAGGCAATGCTTCCTGACCTAAAGCCAGGTGGGTCCAGTATTAGCAACAAGCCAGTTCCTGGTGGAACAAGCCTGTATTGCTTGCAGACAGTAGATTAATAGACCCTGCAGTCTGGGAGAACCTAACTGAGGGTAAGCAATCAAGGAAAAAAGCATCTCTGACTGGATTTTTACTGCTACTCCCATACACACACCGAGCTGTAAAGCACCCTCAGGGAAATCTCGCAGCCAGGTCGGAATAGTGCTGCACTCGGGAGTAAGCACTGGGAAAAGCTGAATGGGAGAAACTCGACACCAATCAGCTCCACAGGCAAAGAGCATCACCCCAAGGATGAAAAAAAGCTGCCACTGTTGCTGTGAGAGCTGGATCAGAGAGAGCAGGGAACAATCCTGAGAACAGCCATCATGTAAATGAAGAAATATCCCAGTGGGACCAGAGAAGGACCAGGCTAACACCCTCCATACAGCTGTAATGACATTTGCCACCTCCTGCCCTGCCAGACTTCATTCTAACTTCTGAACAGCGTTTGGCAGTACACATGACTGCCCGTGCATAATTCAGCAGCTTCCTTTCCTCTGGACTCTGAAACACAGTAACTCCATTAGCGTGCTCCATGCACTCTGTAACACATGAGCCTTGTTTGGAATAGGGGTCTGCTTGGCTGGGGGTGTATTTGCAAACTAGATTTGATGGTTTCTCTGCCCCTCAGACACTGCACTATCCCTATCCAGCTTCCCATTAAACAAAATGCTTCCACTGAAATCCAAGCTGGCAGGCAAGAATGCCAAGAGGAGCTGTCAGCACTTGGTTTCTCTAAGAAATCATGTGAAGTACAGAGCACTTCATGATACTGCTGCAGGGAGACGTGGAGCTGTGCCAGTTCACATCCCAGTCTGGCCACAGCCAGCTTGCTTGATTTACTGCCCCTGAATCTTGGCCCCCAAGGGCCTTTGCTGATTGACATCTGCTTGATAAGTGTGTCCCACACTTCTGTGTGGGAAGGAAGATTTGTAAGACTTCTCCTCTATTACCATCTCCTGACTGCTCTCTCTGAAAACCAGCACAATCCTGTATATAAAAAGCAGAGTGGGGAGGAGGTAAAGTTTATGAAAACAGAAGGGGGTGGGAAGGCAGCTTGAGTCAAGCCTGCTATGCTGGGAATTGGGAGGATAGAAAAGAAGGATAAAATTCAGCCATCACAGAGAGATATTCTCTAGATATTCTCTCGTATATATACTCTTGAGAGGATAGAAAAGAAGGATAAAATTGTTGTGTTAATTCGGCCATCACAGAGAGATATTCTCTAGATCAAAGAGCTGCTGGGGGAGTCAACAAAGATCCCAAGGTTGTAATGTCTTAGCTGTTAGTCATGAGTTTTCAACACAGTATTGTTTTCTGCTGAAACTGGAATATATGGGTTCCAGTCTCTGCTCCAAAGTGCTTAAAGGATCAGTAAGATGTGTGTGAAACCATACATAGCCCATACAGCAACTGAAACAGCCTGGATAAAGGGACATCCTACTCACTTTTAAACTGTGATCTTCACATGCAAACCTCACCAACTGCCTCCCCTCCCTTCCCAGACAGCAGTGGAGCCCAGACATCTCATCCCAGCTCCCAGTAACCCTTTTCAGACACTGCATTTGAACACTGGATGCAGAGGAGACCGAGTGTATCCCACTGCTACTGAAAAGCCCTTCAGCACCCTGGACAAGAAGAGCAGCTTCACTCTCTCCTCACACTCCTGCAACAGCCAAAGCTCTGTGCAGCCATCCTCTGTTCCTTCCAGTGCCTGCTGCATGATCCACAACTGGGAATGCACACACCTGTATGGGAATGCACACACACTGGAGAGGCAGCTTGTATCCTGCCAGCAAAGCAAAAATTAAAAAATTAATAATAATCTCACTGAACACCACTGATTTTTTTTCTGCTAGAGCCCCAGTGTGTTGATACAGGGAAAATGACACATGGCTGGATTCAATGAGTCCATAAACCTCTCCCATTCACTCCTATGTTGCTGCATTTATGAACAAAGGCAGCACAGAGCTGAAGCAGAGTTCCCCCAGCCCTTCCTCCTTCCTACCCCTGTTAGGCCATCCTTCCTACTCCCTGCCTAGTTAAGACTGCCATGGCACTTCTTCAGCTCCTCAAATCAGATTTTCTGCCATTCCCTCCCAAGAGATGGTTTTACTCATCTCAGGCTTTCCCTGGCATCACAAACCCACCAAGGCAGAGCCAGGGGGCAGCAGCCAGACAAGCAGAGTGCTCAGAGAGCTGCCACGTGCATCCTGTACAACACAGCCCCCCGATGCATAAAGACATGGAAAGGCAGTGAGCTTTTTGGGTCAGATATTTCTACACTGCTCAAAGACTGCACTTATGTTTTTGGCCTGTAAGCAAAAAATGAAAGCTCAGAAATTGTCACAAATTCTTCTCTGTAAGGCAGACAGCAGGACAAAGCAGGAAAGATAGCCACAAACTAAATGAACATTCAAGATGAAATTAAGATTTTTCACACCCTGGAGAAGCCAACTGTAAAACAAGAGGTGCCACACTGTATTTTAAACCTCTTTCATTAACTTACTGGGAGGAAGGTGAGTCCCCAGGTAAGAAAAGCAGCATGATGTGCACAATTTAGCACCTTATCAAATATGGCAATTCCCTCCTTTGAAACAGCTGTTGTGAGAATGTGGAACTACAGTGGTCACAACCTAATGGATCACAGCCATTCCTCTCTGCCTAGCCTAAGAGCACCTCCTGTACAAATTGTGAGATCCAGACAGCTCATAAATAGCAACTACTCAACCACCTCAAATCATGCTCTTGGATGCTGCCATGTTCTACTTGTTTTATTATTATAAAGGGCAAAATTAAAACAATACTAGAAACATCAAAAGGCCTTGAAAGTGCTGAAGGAGACACACAAACATTTTACTCTCAGACATGTTACAGCTACATGAATACTTCCCAAGTGCCATAGTTCAAACAAAAATATATTCATACAAATTAAAAAAAAATACTGTTTATATACATACACCATGGAATTAGCTTACATCATTTCATAACAAAAAACAGTGCAAAAAAACTCAAAACAAATGGAAAGTAAGTTGCTACCACTGGAATGGTTCACAGTAATTAATAATCCAAAACTGCATAATTAACACTGCTCAGGAAGCCATGAGGCAAGCAGGAAGGCCCCAGACTAACCCCCAAACCCTGCCATCAGAACTAACCCAGTTCTGGGTTATTTTTCCCTTAGTGTTGCTCTGTTAAAATGTTACAGGCACCTATGTTAGAGTAAGTTTCTTAGTAAACCACTTAGCAACTAGAGCCAGGGTAGAAGCAGTAAGTGTGTTGTAAGAAAGGAATTAAGTAACTGAAGCGTGAGAACAAGACTGAATCAACACAAACCCCTTGGCATCATCAGAAGGGAAATGCTGCATCTCCAAATGTCAGCTGAACTTGTAATTCCTTTTCTGCCATCTACAGAACAGTAACTGCATGCTGAGATTTCCCTTCAAAGCAGCTGCCAGGGTCACCCACCATCCTCACTGAAAACATCTTTACTGACAGAATGAAAGGGTGTGTTTTTCAGCTGAGACATTTGAATAAGATGCCCAGGCAGAGCAGACAGTGCTGCCAACAGGTTGAAGGCAAAGTGCCTTCTCATGGGGAAGCATCTGGAGCCCAGAGAAACTTTGACAAGATTCTCCAGCCTGACTTGTCTGGATTGCCCAACTCTAGCCTCAGCAGCAATGACAAAGACATCCTGCAGCAAAATACCCTGCTGTTTGTATACAGAAATAAATCAGGACCAGCTCAAGGCAAACAACCTAAGGAGCCTTATTCATGTGCAGGAAGAGAAGGAACTTCCCTTCCATACACACTCACTCAACACGAGAAACATTTGTCATGGGGACACACAGGACTTTCTTGACAGGTGTTCTAACAGTACAGGATTGCCAATTCCACATAAGTGATCTGAAATCCCACAAAAACAGGATTCCTGTGATTTGTAACTACCCAGGAGCACAAATCCTTTGAATCAAAGGTAGCCTAAAATAAGCCTATTTCAAACCTAGAGTCCAGCTTCAGGGAGTGCAAATGGGTGCTGGAAGTTTCCTGGGATAGCTCAGTGTAAGACCAGAGCTCAGGGAACACAGGCATTTTAGACAACACCTGTAGAGACTATCCAGACAGAACATCCTTAATCTATTTACAGGGAAAGAACTCACAAATCAAGAGTGGTGGCTGATGCCAACTCCTATGCTCTAAGGAAATACAGAAAATCAACAAAGTCTGCCTTCTGTCTTAATTCCCACCTAGCCAGCTCCTTATGGCAGACAACAGGTTAACTGGAGGGCTCACAGGCTGTGTAGAAGCTTTTCTGGAATATATTCCCCATGTAACTTGTCCCAGTATCTTGGCTGTGAGACTGCTCTGTGCTTTATCAAGCCAATCAACTCTGCAGTCCCTGAGGCACAGCACTGGCTTCCCACTGAGGGTTATCTGCACAGAGAACTCAGGAGGGCAGGTGCCTGCTGGAACAATACAGGTGCTGGCCAGGATGGTACCTGCTAAAGCACTGAACTGGCTGCAACTGGCTCCTAAGTGCTGATTTTACCCTTACAGATTGCTGCAGTTGCAAACATTATCCCAAGCAGTTTTAGAGCACAGACAACCTCCCTTATCACCTGCAGGAGATCCTGCCTTGGTCACCAGCACCAAGCATCCCTCCTTATGGCAGCCTGAAACTACAGCAACTCCTCTCATGACACAGAGATAATTCAACCAAGCCCAGAGACCATTAGCTCTATCTGCTTCCAGAAAGCAACGCTCCTCCATGCTCTCAGGATGTGGAGTTCCCTGGTCTCTGACTCCAGCTGGAAAGGTGCCCCAGGCTCCCACTGTTTGAGCAGTGCAGGGACAAAGTGCCTACAAATGCCAAGAAATGCAGGAATGTCAAAGTGGAGTGCCACCAAGCATCTTAGGAGAGTCTCTTACAGGGAGATAATAGCAACAGGTAAGAGGAAAGAAATCTCCCTTCTCTCAGATGTTCACAAATCTATTAAATATTTATAAACCCAAACAGTAACTGAAATGTAACCATTTTGAACTCTGAATCTGCTAAGCTTCTCTCAAAAGTCATCTGCTGTCAAAAACATCACAGCAGAAACATTTCCCCATGAAAGAAGGAGCGAAACTAAGAACGAATGAAGCCAGAGTGAAAAAACATGGGCAAAGGGGAACACTTGCAAAAACAGGTACATTTCCAAAACACTGGATTTTTTAATACTGTTTTTGCAAGAAACCATCCTCCAGAGCAGCTATTTGATATCTGCAAACTTCAGTATCTCCTCTAAGCGGTGACAGCAACTCCCTTCTCACACAAATAAGGCAACAGTTGCAGGAACAAGGGAGGAAGAAGAAAAAGGAGTCACATAGGAGGAAGGGAAAGATACTGCAGTTCTTTGCCCAGGACACAGTGGAGGGAAATGGTTCTTTTTTCCAACTCTGCAGAAAATCCCAAAACAAAACGGCAGAACACGCAGTGTCAGGACAACATCTGATGGAAGGAGACAACTGAGGGACAGGGGAAGAAAACACCTGGATCAAGACTTGTCAAACCAAGTGCCTGAGGCCAATCAACAGCTCTGGGCTCAGGCAGCTCCTCTTATTCTCTGGCTAGCAAGATGTTTTCCAGTTTCCCAGGCTTGATATGCACGTGAGAAGCCAAATGGGAGGTCTTGGGCCTTGCGCGGCCCAAGCAGAACGCGAGCGTGTGTGCAGGCTTGGAGGAGGGAGGAAGCCACACTGACAGAGGGGCACGGGCATCAAATGGTCTGATAGTGCTGCCTCAGTCTTGCCTGCAGGAATTCATGGGTCAGGTTGTGCCGAGTGATTATCCCAACAACCTTAAACAGGAAGAAAAGAAGAAGAAAAGATACAAGTCTGTATCAGAGATGTGCCACTAAGAGACATCCATAATAAAGTGGTCATTCTTTACAACACCTCAAAAAGACAAAACCTGAGAGCAGTTCTTGACCAATGCTGAGTTAGAGTGGATTCAAGTTTAAATTCACAGGAACAAATGTCCCTCCCTCTACCAACACTTACTCTCCAGGCAAGAATGCTGATTTAACTACACCCAAACAAAAAACCATTGCTGTGGTGTCTGGCACCAGCAGGACCCCTTGCCTAGGAAGGGAAATCCTTTCCATGTCAGACAGCATAAGGATGTAAAATCCTTTGGGAAGTAAAAACTGCTATTGGAAATAACAAAGCTGTCTTATAGGGCTTAATTCAAGACATTCCTGATATTCCACACAGCATGACTTCAGATAGCTCCTATCAGATACATTCAAGGAAGCTCTAGAGGCCAAAACAGAGCAATGGTCAAGACTAGCTAAGAGGTGACTGCACCCTGGCAGGTGACAAAAGGGACCCTCTCCCAGCCTGCTGTGGATGCAGTCAAACCATGCATTTCAGCTGGTAAAACATCTCTCTGATTTTACACATGGAAAGAGTTTAGAACCAGGCTGTTCTCTAGTACCACAAGAGCATCTTGTACTAAAATGGAACAAGTCAACATCTGCCCTGCAGAGTAACTATGGGGAACCCTGAGGCAGAAAAAGCAGCACTGCCTCACACAGATCAGGTCAGGCTTAAGGGATAGTTTCTCATTGTGGTTATAGGAGGCTGCTGACATCTACTGACTGTTCCTGAGCATTGTAGACAGCAAATAGACAAGGACAGTGAGTCAAGCACAGACCATCTAAACACTCCTTTGCTTTGCTGCTCCTCTGAGTAGGAACAGAACACAACTCCCTTCCTGCAGAAAAACCTCTTGCCCTAACATATAGAAAATTTTGCTCTTGCCCTTGAATAAAGCTGTGAAAGGAAAGGCAAATAAGTGGCCTCTGATGAGCTCAAAGCCTCTCAGCAGGCCTCTCAACAAAAATGGGACAGCTTCTACAGCTCAGGCTGCACACCTGAGACAGGAGAGATGCACATCCTGTTCTTTGCAGGTAAAGGGGAAGCAGGCTAGAACACGAAAGATGGCAACAAAGTCAAAGTAATCAATCCTTCAAGGCCCTAAAAAAAACCCCCCATATTCTGACCTCTTTAAAGCATTTCTGCTAGATGTTAAGAGATCTCAATTGTCCCAAAGACGGAAAATGTTGCGCAAACACTGTGGCTTCCTTGCTCAGCTAAGCCAAGACAAGGACTCACCTCTCCAACTGCATTCACAACTGGTAAATGCCTGAGTCCCATTGTCCTGAACAGGTTGAAGACTTGTGACACATGAGTATTTGGAGAGACAGTAAAGGGTGATGGGTTCATGTATGGGGTGACATCCTAAGAAAGAAAAACAATCATGTTATTTACAAGAGGCATTTTCACTGTCTCTGGGAATGACTAACATGCAACTCCTACAAGGCCTCCATGGCACTGATGCCTGGACAGAGTGTTTGACTGTGGTCCTCTTCTATTTCTGCACAAATATGACATTATTTTGGTTTGGTTTGTTGAGAAGTTAAACTGGACAGGCAACACCTTATTCCAGAAGTAAAGCACCAATGGACATTGTTACCTCATAGCAGGGGATTTCTGCATGCAGAGAAGGCTGAGTGCCTGAGGAGCACAGGATGTTGGTCACTGTGCCAAAGACTATTAAACATGCTCTCAATGTTTTTTAAGGGCTTTAGACAGTTGTAAATATATATCAGGAGACACTGTCACACTGGAGTGCATATCTCACCACTATCATACGAGGGTTCAGCAATGTGAGATCCAGATCATGGATGTCTGGATAGCGGGGATAATCCTCTGACATCTCTGCATAGGACAGACGGGGCTGGCTTGCACTCTGCAATTAAAAGAAACCCCACTGAACCCATGTGTCACCATCCCAGACAACACAGAGGCTGCAAGCAGCACAGCAAACCATGACTCCTAATTGCTCCCCCAGATCTCCTTCTCCTGTCACACCCACACATCCACCTTTCTGCAGAGGTGCTGTTACCCAAACCTGTGCAGGCCTTTAGCTGACAGAGAACCTGCTCCCGAGCCTCTGACAGATCTACACACGACACTGGAGGGCAGCAGGAAACCAGCCTTGTGGGAGCTGGGCCTCAGATACTCTCACTGATCTCAGTGACACAGCTGACATTGTTCTGCTAGGACCTCAACACACAGCAGTAAAACACACAGTATATACTGCTGGGTGCTCTATTTGCATTTAATATCTGCCCTCTATTCCCCAGTTCCGCACACCTTTATGTCATATATTTGTATCATATATTCTCTGTAGCTTTATGCAACAAATGGGTCTGTTGGATTACTTTTTAAACGGTGGCTGGCCTTTACCTGGGGATATTTTCAACTTCCTTTACTCTGAAGAGCTGCAAGGGAGAATTCACATTACCTGTCTGCAACTTTAAAAACACACATGCATTCCTTAAAGCGTGAAAATAGATATATTCTTTTTGGCAGCCCATGAATATTGCTCCCAACCTCCTGAGAAGGCAGGGATGTCTGTGCTGCAATTCCTGAACAGAAGACTCACCGACTGGCTCTCAGAGTAGCAAACCCCCCGGTCAAGAAGGGTGACCAGCTGTGAGCGCAGGATCAAGCCATGGAAGGTCAAGGGTCTGAAGCGTTCCTCCATGGTCCACTCCTCACTGGGAGACTGGTCAGGGTACAGGTTGGGGTAAGGAGTGTATCTGTGATGGATTTAAGACCTTGTGTTACAAGCTTCACATACCCCAACTCTCAAAAGAGCAGCTATTTCAGTTCTTTGCAACCTTCCCCTGAATATTTCAGGGACTCCTGCTAGGGACAAGCAAGACTTCACAAAAATAAAAAACAGGAGAGAGGGGTCAAGAGCCATTATGTGGTCAGAGCAGCAGAATGGGACAGTCTCCTAACTCAATTTCAAATCACTTGGTATTAAAGCAATTTTCAGTGCCAAATTACCTAGATTCTAATAAAAGCTGAAATATCTGGAAAAATGTCAGGGTCAAGATGCCATTCATGAAAGTCACAATCACTGACGCAAAAAATTATTCACTAGACAGGGCTTCTACTTGGAAGTAACAGCAATGCAAGCCTGGTGACTCAGCCCAGTTACCAGAAAGGGGGGATCAGTGTCATGGCACCAGGTCATTAGCTGGGATATGTGAGCTTTCCACAGCTCTCACATTTTTGCAGACAACAGGACATTGACTTCTACAGAGATCTTCCCAGGTACTTCATCCTCTCAAGGAAATACATCTGTAGAATACATCTGTAGAAGTGTTTGAAGGAAATGTAAGAAGTTGTACACAATCAACCTACTTGCCTGGGACTTGGTCACAGGTGTGAGCCACAGCATTGGCTCCTCAGACCTGACAAATCACTTCTAATCACTTCTAAATCACTTCTAAAACATGGATACCAGCACTGTTTCTGCTGACATGCAGAATGACAAAGACTGTATGAAACATTCTTTACAACAACACATCTCAACATATGGAAAAACCCTGTTTCCACACGTTTGCGCCTACTAGGACCTCACCTTCTTTCCAGCATCTGTTGCAGCAGATCCTCCTTTTCGGGAGGCTCCTCTGTTGCTATGTGCTCGTCACACATGTTACGCAGCTCACTCGAAGGGTAGGATTTCATGGACTGGCTACGCTTGCGCTGCTCTCCAGCTCGGGTCAGGATGCTGGATTTCTGGATACAACAAACAATTTTCAGATACTCAACTAAGCAAGTAAACAGTAATCCAAGAGTAACTATGAACTACTAGATCATAGCTTTGTGCCACCATATAACATGTTCATTAGCCACTGCTGCTGCAGGACTTGCAAGAATAGCCAATAGGACTGTGCAATTCAGTAACAAATCCAAACGTTTCCACGTCTATGCTAAACAGATTACTTTTTCCTCTTAACTTTTGCCTCTAGGAATGCACCCCACTCTTTCGTCTCTACCATCACCCAGAGAATGGAACGAAATGTAATTCTCAAAAATTTTCTATTGCAGTAGGTGCTTATCTCTGACCTGAATTCTGCACAAAAGTCTAAATAACTAAAGCAAGGCTATTCTGTATGCAAAACAAAGCTCTCTACTCTTCAACCTATCAAACAAGCAACTCCTAACCTTGAATTTGATGTTGTTACTTATCAGTTGATTTCCCTTCATGAACTCCCTCTCATTGCCCCGATTCTCCGTCACCACAGGGAAGGCATGATGGACAGTTGTGCGCAGGATGCTAACGAGGGACTGGATCCGGGTGTGGGGGTACACGTATGTCAGGTTGGGCTCCATGATGTCACTGGCTTGTAGTCTGAAGAAACAGAAATCCAAGATTGCTGCATGCATCATGTCAGTGACAGAAGGCTGGTGACGAACAAACATGGCAACAAACCAGTCCCCAAAGAAGATCCTGAAGGAGTCCGCTGCAGTTAAGTTCTGCTAGCTCCTTTTACCCGTGTCCTCACCTTCACTGTGGTATCAGCAGTGATGGCACACCTGATTTTCTGACTTTTTTTTAATAACAAAACACTGTATCAATGATGCACTACAGGAAGGGTAGAATTCTCTAACTTATAATAAAGTTTCTAAACACTACTGGGAAGAGACAACAGGTGGGAAGAAGGTGACATTCTACAATAAGCAAAGTCCAATGGAATGTTTTCACTAAGTTCTTGCTGAACCTCCCAAATCCACCCTGCAGATCTCCATCCATCCACCCCCTCAGAAAGGGCTTCGGCATCTCTTTCCTGCTGCACGCCGGTTGCACAACTGCTTTCACAGCAGCCCTCACAGTTGCTCCTCAGAGCAACCAGGTTCATTGGAGATGAAGCATCCCCCTGCATTAACACATTTCTGAGAAAGAATCCCCACCACAAACTCTAACCCACAGCCTAGCCAAGAGGAGCAGCCTTACTTATCCATTTCCACCCCGGTTTCCCACTCCAGAAGAGGCACTCCTCGCAAGTTCACATGGATGTCATAGATGCCTTTGTTGAAAAAGTCTCCTGTCCACTTGGCTACCTGCACAACAAACACAAGGTCTACTGAGTTGTTGCTCCAAGTACAAGACTCCTTGGCTTATGACAGGCCTGAAAGTAACAAAGATTCAGGGCCAGCACGTGTTCAAGCAGTCTGCAAAAAGCCAGAGCTAAGGCCCTGCACTCACCATGAGGGTGATCATTATGGGGAGCCCATAGGTGATCTCATTGGTGGACTCAATGAGGATGACAGTCAGGCTGATGGTCATGCGAACCACTCCTCCCAGGAATGCTGCTGCCCCGACCAGTGCAAAGGTTCCTGAGTAGATGTGATCCAGACCAATGTAACTAGAGCAAAGCACAGAGCCCTCAGATTAGAAAAACCTGCCTGAGAGCTCATGGTGCACCTGCAGCACGTCCCTCACACACACACTTGATGCACCTTTTGAGTAGGTTGGCGACCAGGCGTCCGAAGGCAGCCCCACAAAGCAGTGATGGTACAAACAGACCACTGGGCACAGAGATCCCATATGTCCAGCAGGAGAGTAAGAAATAGAGAAGGAAGAACAGGGATAGGGTGACTGGGCTGAAAGTACCTGCAACACAAGAAGAATCGTGACTAAAGGGGCACAGGTCTGTCCAAGATAGAGTCTTGCACCATCCACCCCTCAGCTCACAGCAGGCTCATCTCACAACAGCTACTGAGTCTCCCAGTCCAAACGCACATGCAGACAATGAGTAAGTGAAAAGAGAGGAAAAGCAAGCCTTTCTTCCCATCAAGAAGACTTTCATCAGTTGTACTAGCAGTCCTCCAGAGCCATGAAGGCCTGAAGATGCTGCTAGCCTTGTGGTGCTGTTACAGCTAAGATGAAGCTCTGAAGCTTAAGCGTGTTAGGCAGTAATGTGTGTTAGGCATGTTTAGCTTTAGCATAGTTAGGCAGTCTCCTAACTACTTACCATCCTGGTGGAACAGCTGCAGGATAGCTGACTCCTGAGGGTTGAAGAAGAGTGTGGCCATGTCATTGTACGTTTCATTTGGGCAAAAAAAAGTTTTGATGCTTGAATTTACATCCTCTGATATATCCTAATGCAGGACACAAAAGACACAAAGGGTTAAAATTCACTGTCTCCTACATTAGCCTTTGGGCAGAATGGGAATAACACTTCTGTTACTGTTAGCCATGCTTTGGGGAAGTTCAGACCAAACATCAACAGCAGAGATGGGGCCTACAACATGAATAGGCTCCTTGACTCAGAGTCTGAGCTCCTTTGTACAAAAGCACAGTGTAGCTTTCATTATTACCCGAAGCTCCTGCAGCCCTCCATAGGCTCTCACTACAGTTCTGTTACGTACTGCACGCTGTCAAAAGCTCATTACACGCCTGTGCTTCTCTCCAGGGCAAACAATATGACAGGGAATATAACATTCACATAAGAATCCCTCACCTGCAGGCTTAGGGTGTCATTGCCACTGTGCCTGCTGGAAGATATCTGCCGGCATTCCCCCAGAACCATGGAGGCTATGAAGACCACGACGGTGGTGGTCAATGACACAAGCAAGCTCTCCAAGACTCTGAAAGACACAACAAAAACCATAGACTGAAGCCACACCCAGCACTGTAAACCAGTCCCAGCTCTGCAGATAACTTTGATAAGGCTGCAAGAAGCAGCAGTCACCACAGCTTAGCATCAGAACAAGGCACACTGCAAATCAAGATGAATTTTGACTTGGTTCCCAGGGATTGCCTTAGCTCCTCTTTTTAACTGCTTGCCCCAAAAAGAAGCTATTTCTGCCCAGAGAACACACAGCAATCACACACGAAAAGCCCCAGGGTTCAGTAACGAGGCTGTTCACATGGAAACAATGTTCTGTACAACCTTACAGGGTAAAAGGGTAGATAGGACTGGGCAGGGTTTTGCACAGTCTCTCAACCTCTTTTCTAACTGCTGAAATACACTTCTTTTTCTCTTTAAACCAGAGCTTTGTGCTTAGGAGCTGTCTAGAGCAAACAAAGAGATACTTTCAGAATAACACATAAGTTCTCTCTCTAAATACCACAGATATTCTGGATTGAATTAACCAACATGATTTAGAAAGTGAGATCAGCTATTCTTTCCACATCAGTTTGGACAAGGACACAAAAAAATCCTGCATGGAGACAAAGCTCTGGTTTGTTCAGACTTTATGATAAAGAGCTCCCTCCACTGCCCTTGTAAGAGGGATTGCAATTCTCTCTGTACCACCAAAGTAATCAAAAAATTACAGGAACTGTCATTCGGTTTCTGGTGTTCATTTTTAAGTTCTATGGAGGATATATTTTGTGATTTTTAAAATAATCAGTCTGGGATTTCCTCCAATCCTACTCACAGGGTCTTCTAGACTGATGCTTTTGCTTTGGGAGCAGAGATCCCTGAACAAACTCAAGAGAGCACATATACCTGACCAGCTTTGGCTTGGGATGCACGTTGCGCATGCGGTACTTGGCAAGTCTCTTGTTCAGGCAGTTAAAGGTGGCTCCAAGAAGGCCTCCTACAATCCCCATCAGAATGAAGAAGCCCAAGTCCACAGCTGTCCAGAGGTGGCATTTCTTATCAGACTCAGAGCACTGTGCAGGAAAGTGTACAAAAAAGCATTACAGTAGTTGCTGCAATTTCCTACCAACACTTCTGTCTCCACAGCTAGAGATTTTGAGTAGCTAAGATCAAAGGGCAACAGTTTTGTCTGAGGGTATCAATGTATTGCAGGTGTCAAAAGAAACCTCCAAACTAACAGAAAGGAAGCACAGGACTAACAAGAGACTGGAGAGTGGAGAAGTAACAGTAAATCTTACCTTGAACTCCCCAAAGTTCAGCAGCCCAGGGAGCTGGAAAGACCCCCAGCTTCCAAACTGAATCCCAGAGCGGAAAAAATTCAAGGTGAAGGTGGCAGCCATGGAACAGAAAAGCTGTGGAAAAAGGACAAAGAGAGAAAAAAAAANTTCCCAAAATCAAGATTGGCACAGTCAGCTCTTCCTTGAGACATATGCCTGGGCAAAGGAACTGACTGTGGAAGGGATCAAACTGCAGAGAGCCCAGGCACAAAAGCCCTCTCTCCCAGGTACACTAAATCTGCTGCCTAGAGCTGTCCCATAGTTCCAGATAATACCAGGCTCATCTCTGCCCTTGATCTGTAGTAGTTCTGGAACACTGATAGAGCAGGCAACCTCCCTTCTGCCAAGACAGCTCAGGAAGAGATAGGATAATCTGAACCCCCTCATGGACAAGCCCTACCAAGGGGAGCCCTCTTCTCAGGGAACAGATGCACAGAAAGAGTCAGAATCCTCACTCACCACTTTCCATGTAAGTCCCTGGTTCCAGAAGGAGGAACCTTCTTCCAAACTAAAAAGAGTGCCTCCAATTGGGGCTCCAAAGGCAGCTGCAACCCCTGCAGCTGCTCCAGCAGATACAAAATCCCTTTTATCCCTGAAATGAAGATAAAAACAACCCCAGTTTAGTAAACCAGAGTTCTGGAGATGCTTAGGTTCTGCAAAGTAAGAGATCATCCCCATTTATGGATATATCCCAGGGATTCAGGAATGAAAGTTGGGAGCAAAGCTGGCCATGGCAGGCACTGCCATTTGTTCATTAAGCTGCAGCATTGTGCTCTTTCTGTAGGACACAAACACAGAGCAGAATTCTGGTACTACACAACTGCTCAGTGTGTGAGGAATCACCCCAAACCATGGACTCCAGCATCGCTTTAAAGAATTACAGAGATGAAAGGGCAAGAATCTCTTCACATTCAGGAGAACTAGCCTTCTCCATAGTATATCCTAATCATTAAGGGGTGAGTAACTGAGCTTTCAATCATCCACATTGAAGGTTTGAAATGGGTAGAGATCTGCTGAGTAGCACAAGAGAACATCTATGAACACAAAGACCAGAGCAGCTTGGAAGAGTGACATCCTGGTGTTATCTTGCTGCAGAATGAAACTGCAGGACTCTAGAAGAAAACTGATAAAACAACTGATTGGTTCACCCCAGCCCGCCTTCCTTCTCCCAAGGAAGTCTGCTCACTCATCCTCCTCTCCCCTCCTCCACGCCGTGGGTACAGTACCTGTCACTGCAGAAATATGGAAAGGTAAATTGGATCTTCCTCAAAGAGATGCTCTGGAACTACAAACAAAGTAAACATTTAGTACCATAGGAGATGGCAACTTATTCTTACAAAACAGTGGCATGACCAGGACAGTAACTTAGACCAGCACTAACCTGTGGCAAGCCCGCACCCACAACAGCACCACTGTGAATCATTGGACCCTCCTTCCCGACAAAAAGACCTGGAAAAACAGGGCTCATGAGGGAACACACTTTCCCCACCACACCCCTCCTTGCTGACAAAGCCAGAAGAGATCAGCTCACCACTCTCATAGCATGGCACAGCTCTCTGTGCTGAGCCTGCAGCACCTCACAGGGCGGTGCTGACCTCCTGTTCCCTCAACAACCTCAACAACCCCAAATGTGTGCGAAGACTTGCACAGATTCTGCACTCCAAGTGGGTGGAATCATTGAAAAATAACTGTTACAAGGACTCTGAACTCTCCAGGTTATTCTGGTCTTCTGCCCTCAGGCTGCTCCTGACAATGTGTCCTGGAACATTCTCAGGTCTCTCTCTTGGATTCTGCCAGAAAGAGTCACATCTGACTAGCCCACTCAGAAAATCACCTGTTTCCCTGGCAGTCCTGATCCTTCTGTTTATTCTCTACTCAATAAATGCACTTGGGGCTCAGGACTCTGCTCCAAATCACCGAAGTTATTTTACTAGAAAGGCAGGGCCTTCTGTGCCCTATATAAGCAGAGAAAGCACTTTTTCCCCTTCAGTGACTCCTTCACCCAACAAGATCAACACACCAGAGCCCTCCTTACCTCCTGCCACACTGAAGAGCACTCCCATAGCTTTGCACACCACTGTTCGCAGACGCACAACCCCTGGAACCTTCACTCCATTGAGGTAGCACTTAATTTCAGGAATTCCTGACCCAGCTGCTACAGGCTGTGGAAAAGAAACACTGACACTATGGTGCACTGATTTCATACCTCACCACGAACTTCTCATCAGAGAGCAAGGGACCAAGAGACCCTGCTTAGTTAAATCAAACAGCACTGTGAAGCTAGTTTGATGCTTTGGGGCAGAATGTGTTTCTAGCAAGGATATTTCATATCAAGGACCTGTGTGAGAGGAAAGGAAGGTTGTGTAAGGAGCAGCAACGGACTGAAGTCTTACTTGGATCAGGACCAGAAGACTGGCAAGAAAAACAAAGGTCAGGTTGAACCCCAGCAGCTCCAACAAGGACAGTGCAAGGCAGCCTTTCTCAGTGCATTCCTTCACCGCTGCAGGGATGGTCAAGGAAAACAACATTCCCCACACCAACACACTTGGTAATATTATCACTTATTATCACTTGATAATATCTGGGCCTCCCACTGGCATCAAGAGCTGTGCTTCCTAATCCAGACAGAGCAGCTAACACAACCTGTCAGAAAGCCAGGCTTCCTTATCAAAGCTCAACACTGAATTAGGAAGAAGGGAAACCACTCATTCTTTCAATCTCTGCTTATGTACATGATACTGGAAACATTTCTTGGTTTCAAGGGCTGAATTACATAAGCAAGTTGAAAACTCGCTTAATTATGAACGACATGCCCAGTGGCAGAATTGTGAGAGTCAGCTGTTCTGAGCAAAACATGGGAACAGAAAGGAAAAGGTCATTTGAGTCTAGCAAGGCCCAAGGTAAAAGATACAGCTTTGTACCACCTGAAACTTGAGCTGGGTAAGGAGCTGCACAAAGAAATCCACAAAGAGGCCCACCTGGGAAAGACAGAATTGCCATTAGGGATTTCTACATACAAATAATGAAGACCATCCTCTAGTTAGTCCTACCAGAAATACGTACACAGGGGAGAACAGAAAATGAAGAAGACAAAAGAAGCATAATTCAGAGTAAAGCAGCTTTGGAAACTCAGATTTCTTCCCTCTCTCTCACTGGGATAGATCCATCCTAGCATTATTCCTGAAGAGATGCACTTCTGCACCTGATTAGTACCTATTAAAGTACTAATCTAGCAGCATTTTTACTTAAGAGTACAGAAGAAAACTGGTATTTAATTGAGGCATACAGTCACCTGAGCTAATTTTCACAGTTCAGCCATAAACTGTCATCCATTTTTATTAAGTTGTTTGCTTTGGACAAGTTTTCCTGTATGCAAAATTAAAGAATTTGCCAGACTACTTTACAAAGTAAACCCAGCAAATTCTGAAAGAAAAAAAAAAGGCTTCCTGAAAAACAGTCTATAACAACATGCTATAATTTCCAAAAGACAACTCCATCTACTAAGCTCTCATCACCATGAAAGAGAAGGCTTCCTCTTAACTTTACTCCTTAGCCACTGACTTCTACATTATTCCTGAATTTTCCTCATTTCCCAACCAGCATGATCCTTACCAGTCCAGTACAGACTCCAATAGCAAAAACCAGCACCCACTTCACTGCTTCATATCTCTGGGCTTTCTGTTTGGAAAGAGGATGAAAAAAAAAAAAAGTAAAATAAAAGCAACACAGAGACAGGGTTTTTCTGGAAGGTGGGTTTAGGCTCAACAGCCAGAGGGATAAATCAACAGAAGATTGTGACAACATCAAACTGAAAACAGGAAACTGAAAGACTTAACACCTTGGTCACTTTAAACAAGAGATGCTGGGAGCTATAATCTCCACAAGTTTGGTTTTTTGTTTTTTTTTTGTAATAGAGAAACCAGGAGAACACATCGAATTTCTGTCATAAAGAAGAAAAAACCATAAAATATCATGCAGTGCATATTTATGCAGAAGCACATTTAGAATCACAGAATGATCTAGGTTGGAAGGGAACTTAAAGCTCATCTCATTCCATCCCCCTGCCGTGGACATGCACACTTTCTCCTTCCAGGCTGGTCAAAGCCACATCCAAAAGGGTTTTGAACACTTCCAATCCACAGCTCCTCTGGACAATTTCCACGGTTTTACCTTGTGAAAGAACAAGGCCCTACCTTGTTGTCCATGCCATCCAAAATTTCCAAGTATGGGTCATTGATACAGCGATCATAATCCAAGCTCTGAAATGCAAAAAGGTCAATTAAGGAGAATCAGATGCAACAGGCTGTGAAAAAAATGATGTCTAGAAGACCTTGTGAAAGACTACAGAAGTCATTGCTACCCCCACAGTAGATTTTGCAAACAACAGTAGGAGAAAATACTCCTGGAAACAACTTAATTTAAATATTTAGATCCGTCAGACCCTGAAAATCACAAAGTGAAAGAACAGAACAATTTCACTGCTCAAGCTGAGACAGAGCATGAAACAAACAGAAGCACAATTGATTTATACATCTTCATATTAGAGAAGTCACACTGTACAGTTTTAGACCTAAGTGTCTCCACTTTGACAGTGCAGGGGATATCACTGGATCTTTATGTTCACCCTCTCACTGCAACAGCAACATTAGCTAGGAACACCTCTCAATTCTTCAGTTTATCACAGCAGGGAGTTAATAGTAATAGTTTCCCACTCACACTCACAGAACTCCACTAGTTCTATCCACATCTTCACCTTTTCAAGCCAAGCTGTAACAGGCTGGGCTGCTGACACCCATACTGACAGCAACTGCTCTAAATACTTCAGGGCCACCAGACAGTGATACAAAAAGGAAAAACCTCCTGTAAGCAGAATCTGATACATGGGAAGATCTGCTGTGAGCCAGCATGACAACACAGACAGCAGAAAGGCAACTGTGACCACCTAACTCCAAATGCTTTCTACGGTCACCAGAAAACAAAGCCACCAGAGCCTGTAAATCTCATACTGAAGAAGTGGGAAAATGCACCAGACTCTGAAAATGAATTTTCTCAACAAGAGTCTGACTTGAGAGCAAACGTTCAACCTACCCACAGAGCTTTATCCCAGAAATATACAAAAATGAGGAACAGTTCTTTGCAAGCACAGCAACTCTTGGTATTTCTGCTGATGCCAATGCAACCTAATGTTCCGTATTGAGTACTAGCCCTCAAAACATCTGCAGTTCTCACCACAATAACATCAGAAGTTGCTATTAGTTAATTCCCCACCTCATAGTCTTTGCGTGGAAGAATCTCATCCTCCTCTTCGTGAGTTTCTCCTAGGATTGTCTGCAAAACAAACGCAGGAAAGGAAAATCATGAAGGGAATGAATGCATCTACAGATGCTCATGAACACTGGCGGCAAAGCCAAAATTACAGAAGTCCTATACCATTGCTTCTTACAAAGTTGAGAGTGTGGATAACCAGAACATCACTTACTTTGCGGTAATGCTGAAGGATCTTATCTTACAGCTTGTCCCTCAACCAGAACACACATCACTTCTATACAGGAGCTCCCGATAGCAAAATTCTAACCCACACCCCGTTGTGACAACCCACATTTCCTTCACAGCAACAGGTTATAGGGGAGCACAGGACAACGATTTTCAAGAGAGCACTCTGCAGTGCTAGAGTCAGAGAGAGCCCCTGCCAGCACCACACCCCCTTACAGCTGCGAGGGGCAGCGGCTTCAGGGGCTGGGACACGAGGCCCAGACAAAGGACGCGGGTCGGGGCAGGGACAGCGCGAGGCTCCGGCACTGGCGGTGAAGCACCAGGCCCGGCAGCAGAACGGGCGGGAACGGGCTGTGGCGCCGGGACGAGCATCGGGTGAGAGACTGGGCCAGGAGGTGCCGACACCGGGCCCAACACTACAGCACCGCTCCCCGCCTGCCCTCAGGCGCTCCCCAGAGCCAGGAGGGGCCGGCCCGAGATCTGGGATGAACGGGCTCCGCCAGCACACACGAGTCCAGGGCGGGGGGCCAGGGGGCGGCTAGGGGAGCGCGAGGCGGCGGCCGTACCAGCTCCTCGGGGGTGCGGCTCTCCCGCTCGCCGCCACAGCAGCAGCAACACAGCCCAGCCCCGCACCCGCACCGCGCCATCTTCCGCCGCCGACCCCGCCCTGCCTCGCGTCACTCCGCGCGCCGGCCCCGCCCCGCCCCCTCAGCCGCGACTGGCCTCGCCTGCACATGACCAGGCTCCCACAGCCGGCCCGGCCCCGCCGACAGCGCTCCCGAGCCCCGCCGGTCCCGCCTCTGAGCGGTCGGCACGCTCTGGCCGCACCCCCGAGGCCCGGCCCTCCCCGCCCCGCGGCGCCATGTCGGGTGAGGGCAGCCGCAGGGTGCCATGTGACTCGCCCNCCAGGAGAACACATCGAATTTCTGTCATAAAGAAGAAAAAACCATAAAATATCATGCAGTGCATATTTATGCAGAAGCACATTTAGAATCACAGAATGATCTAGGTTGGAAGGGAACTTAAAGCTCATCTCATTCCATCCCCCTGCCGTGGACATGCACACTTTCTCCTTCCAGGCTGGTCAAAGCCACATCCAAAAGGGTTTTGAACACTTCCAATCCACAGCTCCTCTGGACAATTTCCACGGTTTTACCTTGTGAAAGAACAAGGCCCTACCTTGTTGTCCATGCCATCCAAAATTTCCAAGTATGGGTCATTGATACAGCGATCATAATCCAAGCTCTGAAATGCAAAAAGGTCAATTAAGGAGAATCAGATGCAACAGGCTGTGAAAAAAATGATGTCTAGAAGACCTTGTGAAAGACTACAGAAGTCATTGCTACCCCCACAGTAGATTTTGCAAACAACAGTAGGAGAAAATACTCCTGGAAACAACTTAATTTAAATATTTAGATCCGTCAGACCCTGAAAATCACAAAGTGAAAGAACAGAACAATTTCACTGCTCAAGCTGAGACAGAGCATGAAACAAACAGAAGCACAATTGATTTATACATCTTCATATTAGAGAAGTCACACTGTACAGTTTTAGACCTAAGTGTCTCCACTTTGACAGTGCAGGGGATATCACTGGATCTTTATGTTCACCCTCTCACTGCAACAGCAACATTAGCTAGGAACACCTCTCAATTCTTCAGTTTATCACAGCAGGGAGTTAATAGTAATAGTTTCCCACTCACACTCACAGAACTCCACTAGTTCTATCCACATCTTCACCTTTTCAAGCCAAGCTGTAACAGGCTGGGCTGCTGACACCCATACTGACAGCAACTGCTCTAAATACTTCAGGGCCACCAGACAGTGATACAAAAAGGAAAAACCTCCTGTAAGCAGAATCTGATACATGGGAAGATCTGCTGTGAGCCAGCATGACAACACAGACAGCAGAAAGGCAACTGTGACCACCTAACTCCAAATGCTTTCTACGGTCACCAGAAAACAAAGCCACCAGAGCCTGTAAATCTCATACTGAAGAAGTGGGAAAATGCACCAGACTCTGAAAATGAATTTTCTCAACAAGAGTCTGACTTGAGAGCAAACGTTCAACCTACCCACAGAGCTTTATCCCAGAAATATACAAAAATGAGGAACAGTTCTTTGCAAGCACAGCAACTCTTGGTATTTCTGCTGATGCCAATGCAACCTAATGTTCCGTATTGAGTACTAGCCCTCAAAACATCTGCAGTTCTCACCACAATAACATCAGAAGTTGCTATTAGTTAATTCCCCACCTCATAGTCTTTGCGTGGAAGAATCTCATCCTCCTCTTCGTGAGTTTCTCCTAGGATTGTCTGCAAAACAAACGCAGGAAAGGAAAATCATGAAGGGAATGAATGCATCTACAGATGCTCATGAACACTGGCGGCAAAGCCAAAATTACAGAAGTCCTATACCATTGCTTCTTACAAAGTTGAGAGTGTGGATAACCAGAACATCACTTACTTTGCGGTAATGCTGAAGGATCTTATCTTACAGCTTGTCCCTCAACCAGAACACACATCACTTCTATACAGGAGCTCCCGATAGCAAAATTCTAACCCACACCCCGTTGTGACAACCCACATTTCCTTCACAGCAACAGGTTATAGGGGAGCACAGGACAACGATTTTCAAGAGAGCACTCTGCAGTGCTAGAGTCAGAGAGAGCCCCTGCCAGCACCACACCCCCTTACAGCTGCGAGGGGCAGCGGCTTCAGGGGCTGGGACACGAGGCCCAGACAAAG
>VWZV01004561.1:465690-505946 GCA_013397155.1 Irena cyanogastra
CATCATAAAAACACAGCAGGTACACCCATGGTGAGCATCAGAAATGTGCTGAGCCAGGGATCTTTTGAGCTCTGCAATGTGACAAAGACAGGAGCAGGAGTGTTGACAGGTGTTAAAAGTTGTCTTACTTTGCTGCTGTTCTTGTTATTTAGGCTTATCTTCCTTCTCTTTGCAATAACTAGAAGTATCTGCCAGCAAATCTGTGATGCATATCATGGTAAGGAGATTGTTCCAAATGCTGCCTGTAAACAAAAATCTAAGTGTGCCTTTTTTATGTCTTCATGATTTGATTACTAGTAAGGACCTTTCCTCAACGGCCAGTCTCATTTTATAGAGACATAAAGACATGAACCCTTTTTCCATGTGATGGGAGTTAAAATCTCAAATCAGAAAACAATGCTCCTTTGATTTGCATACAGTGCCGTGCCATGCTTGCTAGAAATGAGATATTGGGAGTTGACAGCATGTGATTGCGAGCCGCTAGCTTGATCACAAACGCGTGCTTGGGGATAATTCTCTCAGATTAGTGCATGTGGATGTCAGGCAAAGTCCTCTGAGTTTAGTCAGGGCTGTAACTGTGCACCCAGTTGGGTTTGCTTCATTTGTCAGTAGGTCTGTGCTGCTTATTTTTACCACAGTTGCTGTGTTGGTACACAAGAGATCTAAGGCTCCCGGTTCCTCTTGGAACAGAAGGCCTGCGCTTCTTTCTCAGATCTCCTGCCAGCTGGAGAGGTTCCTCAGGTGGTAAAAGTAGACTTTCTCTCAAAGGGTTTTGCTTGATTGGCAACTGAAGTGTAAACAGTAGAAGATTAGTTCAAAGTCTTCTTGGCTGAACTAAACCCACAGAGCTTATGATAAGGACTGAGAGTGTGCTGGTTCACGCAACTGCTTCCTCCAAAACGGGCTCTGAAGTTACGTAATGCTTGGACAACATGCCAGTGACAATTTTAAGTTTTGGCAGGTAGTAAAGCAAATAACACAGATCTAAATTTTGTGGCAGCTCTTCCATAACTGTCTGTAATCCCAACCTCATTTTAAAGGCACAGGATGGGACGTTTTGCAGAGCTAGGTGGAGTTGGGTGTCCTAAGCCTTCTTGTACCACTGGCTTGCACTGTTGCTTTGCTTTCTGTAAAGCCAAGCAAGCACAGCTGATCTTGTTGCATGACAGTGAGATGAGGATGGTCTCTGCTGGCCTTGTTTCCAAGCAGCCACAATTGTTGACAAAGGGAACAGTGTATCTGCTAAAGAGTTGAGTGTGTGCAATGGGACAGGCATAAGGGAAAATTTTCTGTGGAGATGGTTTGTCTTGTGGAGAAGGCTAATGGTTAGAAATGCAGGTGTGAAGCCAGCAAATAAAACAAAGGACAGTTTTTGTGGATGGCCTGGTCATAGGGGATTCTGTACTTTGTTTCTGACATAGCAATAGTTTATGCATTCTTGAATACCTGCCCCATTAGCACTGACTTTCCTACCTACACATAAAGCAGTACTGCCTTTTGGGAACAAACAGGATGGAAACTCTGAAGATAGATGCAGTCCAAGAAGCAGCTGCAGTAGACAAAAATATCTGCTGGCATGCCGAGCCCAAGGCCACAAGATGATAGAGGCCATCACCTAATTCACATGGGCATCCTGGCTTGCTGAGTTGTAGTCAGGGCAAAATTGATGTTGACCTGACTCTTCTGAGAGCCAAATTTGACCCAGCAGGCACAGAAGAGCTGCATCAAAGTGGCATGAAGTCAAGTGCTGTGTTATTTCTCTCAGCACTACCTATACATATGCTTTTTATTGTGTTTTTACCAGATCTCCCACTACAGCTTGCAGTGAAAAAGGGACTTCTTGATGATGATGAATGTTGGGTCTTGGCATAGGCTTCTTTAATCTGCTGCCCACCCCATCAGTACCTGCTCCATGCAGAGACCCACGTACTGACCATGCTCTTTCCGCTCCCCTCTCCAGAGCTCTCATCATGGTTAATGAGACCCAGCATTCCTGCAGTGCCAGTTCCAGCTCCAGATCTGATGGAGGAAGCAGCAGTGGAAGTGAGAGCTCCAAGGACAACTCACGCTGCTCCACGCCTGTCCTCGACGCCGACCGACACGAGCGGCTGCGGGAGAAGATGCGCCGCCGGCAGGAGGCTGGGGACAAGTGGTTCTCCCTGGAGTTCTTCCCTCCACGCACAGCCAATGCTGCTGTCAATCTCATCTCCAGGTGAGTGCTGCAGGGTAGGAGAGGGGAAGTATCTGTGGTGGAGGGCAGGGAAATAGCTAACGAGGCAGGCCCTGCCCCATGCTCTGTCTCCCCTTCCAGGTGATGAAGCAGGTAATGGGGCTGTGCTTTCCTGCTGAGGAGGGTAATGGACACCAAGTAACTTGTCTTCCTTGGAGGCCCTGAAGAGTTAAGTGTCACGGTGGGATTACTGAGGGGCCAGGTTGTTTCCCCTCTCCCATGCCCTGGGGAAGATGGAGTAACCCCAATGTCATGTTCTGGGTCTTAAGCACAATGCTGGGACAGAAGAGTACCTAGTAAAAGCAGGGTACTTGTAATGTCCATCATTCCTTGATGGACAGTGTGCCAAAATCTCTGAAACAGATTCCCATTTCCTTTCAATATTTATCCAGCCACTATGGTTTGTGCCTCAGTATTACAGTTTCAGCTTCTGACATAGGTGTCTACATCTACATGCTAAATGAAAGCTGATAGGTCACAGCAGAGCTAAGAGTTATTCTGGAGCCCCAGGAGCCACTATGGACTTACCTGGAGGAGAAGAGGGTATTTCATAATTCTATTTGTAATTGCTACATACCAATGCCATATGTTGAACAGAAGGGCCCGTTCTACCTTGGAGCAGGAGAGAGACAAGATAGGGAAGCCCTGTGGCCTCTACAGTTCAAGCTGGCAACAGGGGGCTGCAGCGTAGTCTCCTATCCCAAAAGGAATGGGACTTGCATTGCTGTCTGTCAGAAGCTGTATCAGTCTATTGGAGCATGCAGGGGGAAAGTCTGTTGTACAGAGAACACCTCTGTGGCCTCCTCTTCTATGAAATTGTGAGCTCTTCCCCACAGAGCCTTCAAGGATGGCTTTCCTTATTTACATTGGCCACTTGCTAAACTCTTAGTGCAACACTTCTGTCTACCCTGTTGCTGTCATCCAAGCTCTCTCTGCCTGCTCCTGGCATTGTAGCAGTGAGCAAGATATTGGAGGCACAGGGAGGGCATTTGGCTACATGGTGTAGGCTAACACGGCTTTAAACCCCACAGGTTTGACCGCATGGGAGCAGGTGGTCCCCTCTTCATTGATGTAACATGGCACCCTGCAGGGGACCCAGGATCTGACAAGGAAACCTCTTCCATGATTATTGCTAACACTGCAGTGAACTACTGTGGCCTGGAGACCATCCTGCACATGACATGCTGCAACCAGTCCAAGGATGAGATCACAGGGCATCTCCAGAAGGCCAAGCGGCTCGGGTTGAAGAACATCATGGCACTGCGTGGAGGTGAGTCCTTCTGTCCTGTCATGTGTAGTGCAGAGGCTGTGCTGCTGTTGCGTTCAGTTTCAGATAAAAACAGAGAAGATTTAGGGTCTCCTTCTGCAGGAATTAAATGCTGAGACTGTGTTTCACCTGAGCCCTTTGTTAGCAGTTCCTCCACCTCAAGGGCAGACAAAACCAGTCCATAGGTAAAACTGCAGATTTGGGAGTTCATCTGTCTTCCTTTTGTTACCAGGTTTTTACAGAACTAGCAGATCTGAGTCCAGCAAACAGGTGGAGAGAGCTGTGGATTTGTTCTCTTTTCAGACCCTGCTGGTGAGGAATGGGAGGAAGAAGTAGATGGTTTCAACTATGCTGTTGATCTGGTTAAGCATATTCGCAATGAATTTGATGATTACTTTGACGTCTGCGTGGCAGGTAAGTGCCTTCTATTGCAGAGTGTGCAGTAGAGCCTGAGACAGGGAAATCAGCTCAGCAGTCCCTCCCTGGACCTGGGCTGTGACAGTACAATCAGATTGGATGCTTCCTAATTTCTGAATGTTGCCTTAACCACATTTTTCATTTTTTTCCCCTTTTCCCCAAAGGCTACCCCAAGGGTCATCCTGAAGCAGAGAGCTATGAGGCAGACCTGAGGCACCTGAAGGAGAAAGTCATTGCTGGAGCAGACTTCATCATTACACAGCTTTTCTTCCGACCAGAAACCTTTCTCAAGTTCATGAAGGATTGTCAAGCCATTGGCATTAACTGCCCCATTATTCCTGGCATCTTCCCTATACAGGTGAAATCCAGTAATTTGGATTTGGGGAGGGAATAAGGATCTAGGATGTTAGGTGTTGTGGGTCAGGGCCTGAGAGAGGTCTGTAAATATCCTCCACAAAATTTTAGGGAAGAGAGACTGCTGAATGTAATAAATCTGTAGATGATTTGCCAAATTAAACTCTTAGGCAGCTAATAACAAGCTGAAAAGGTTTCTTGTGCCCATGTGGCAAAAAGGGATATAAAGGACAGTGGCCTGCAAGTCCTGAGGTCACTGTCAGCATGCTGGGCTCAGGCAAGGATGTGGGGAGAAATCACCGAAGTGACATGACCTGGACTGTGTTACCATCCTAGAGATGAGGCCTGGGAGTAGATTCCAGGAGCCTCAGTTCTAAATCTCCTGCCACAAAAATTGAGATAAAGTACCTGTGTTACTGGGATGGCAAAAAAGGGTCTTGCAAAAATGTTAATCTGCATCCTCATCCAGGGTTACCACTCCCTGCGCCAGCTGGTGAAGCTCTCTAAGCTGGAAGTGCCTCAGGAAATCAAAGATGTGATTGAACCCATGAAGGACAATGATGCAGCTATCCGGAACTATGGGGTGGAGCTGGCAGTGTCCATGTGCCGGGAGCTGCTGGACAGTGGAATGGTGCACGGGCTCCACTTCTACACCCTCAACCGGGAGGTGGCTACAACCGAAGTCCTGAAGCGCCTGGGCATATGGAAGGAGGACCCAAGGTGAGCAGAATGTGTTGGCTTCTGTTAGTTCCACTTTTCCATCCATCTGTCCATCCAACCAATCTACTGAAGGTACAAATAATGGATGGGTCATTACCTCTACTCTCCTTTTTCCGTTTTTTTTTTTCCTTTTATCACCTTTTGCATTTAGTAATTCACTCTTGCCACAGATCTCCGACAAAAGCTGGGAGGAATAGAGGGGACAGCCAAAGGAGGAATTTGTTTCACTCAAGTAGCTTTGAAATAGGCATTGTGGGACTTTAAAAACCCAGAGCTTAGAGCTGCCACTGGGAAGAAGCATGTTTTTAATGCCCATCACAACACCTTACAGGCTAGGGGTATGCTCCCACTGTGGATTTCTAGGGTTCTCTGCAGCTGAGAAAGAAAGAAGTCCACATTCCCTGAGTCCATAGGCTTCAGCACAGACAAGAAGAAGCAAAGGAAAACTGACAGCTGTTTTTTATTTTTCCTTGAAGTAGCTTCCCATAGTGCTTTGCCCTTACCTTTTCCAATTTCAGGTGTCAGTCCTGTACCTTAACATTAAATAGACCCTACTGAGCATCCTGTGAGGGAACCGAATATGAAATGTTTTCCATAAAGGAAGAAGAGTTTCCTGACAAACAGAACTCTTCTCACCCCTGTTACTTCTCCCCAGGAGAAAATTGTGCCATGGGAAAGGCTTCCAGCCTTTAGTGGAAAAGTCAGCAGAGGAAGTGTGTTAACATCTGCTCATCCCATGCAGGCGGCCTCTGCCCTGGGCAGTCAGTGCTCACCCCAAGAGAAGAGTGGAAGATGTCCGGCCCATCTTCTGGGCCTCCAGGCCCAAGAGTTACATCTATCGAACTCAAGAGTGGGATGACTTCCCCAATGGCCGATGGTAAGCTGTCACCTGCAGTAAGGCAGAGCTGTGGTAGGAAAGCCTGATGTCCTGGGCACACTTGAGGTAGCTTTGTAATGAAGTGATCCTCCGTTGCTTGGATTTGAGTGAGGTAAGGCAAATGGCACCAAGATGTTGAGACTTGAGGTGGGTTTTGTTGAGTACTTCTCTTGCTGGTTGGCTGTCTTCCTGCATCACCAAATCAGCTCATGTTCCTCAGTGGCTTCAAGTCTGTGTCTTCTCCCCTTACAGGGGTAACTCCTCCTCTCCAGCTTTTGGGGAACTGAAGGACTATTACCTCTTCTATCTGAAGAGCAAATCTCCCCGGGAGGAGCTTCTGAAGATGTGGGGAGAAGAACTGACTGGTGAAGAAAGCGTCTTTGAGGTGTTCACATGTTACATCACTGGAGAACCCAACAGGAATGGGTACAAGGTGAGTGAGAACCCAGGAAGGGATGGTCAGAGTGACACAAACAATAGTGCACATTTCCTCTTGCTCCTGGTACCACATTGTTTTTCTAAAGAATTGACGCTTCTCTATCCAAAAGGGTTTGCTGGTATGCTGGTTAAAGGGGGTCCAGCAGCACAGCTAAGGCTCAGCATAAAAGAAAAGGTGCTACAGTATGACAGGACCAGTATTGATTGACTTCAGCAGTCATTCTTACAGTTGAGCATATCCTAACCCTTGAACCAAACCTGGGAATTTTCCTATAGTAGGTGTGTTTGAGACTATTAAGGCACTGCCGAGTTACTTCAGCACCCAGATGGTAATCAAAGGGTTGTTACATCCATTGTGAGCCATCCTTTCTCCTCATGGTAGGTTACATGTATGCCTTGGAATGATGACCCTCTTGCTACTGAAACCAACCTTTTGAAGGACCAGCTGGAGAAGGTCAACAGACGAGGAATCCTGACCATCAACTCCCAGCCAAACATCAATGGCAAACCATCCACAGACCCCATTGTAGGCTGGGGGCCCAGTGGAGGTTATGTTTTCCAAAAGGTACTGTATTACTCTGGCTAGGCAGCAAAGAGTTTGACCTAGTTTGGTCTCTGTTAGGCCGGGACGTGCCAGGCTTACATCCACATAATCTTTCTGCCTGCGCCTTATCTTAATGCGTTCTTGGTGAGATAAGGCAAAGCTCCTTTGGTGTTTTAAGAGCCATAATGCCATCTCTATGGCTGATTTTATAGCTGTTTTCCCCCACCTCAAAACATCTATTGAACATCTGTAGAGTTTCATGGTTTTATTCTCAGCAAGTAATTATTGGTAACTTATTTCTAGAGCAGGACTGTGACATTTTATGTGCCTGCCCCCTGCATCTGATTCAGTGATGCATAAAGCACCCAGATTTTTCACAAACTGGGAATCAGTGAGCTAGTATCTCTACCACCCAGCATCTCGTGGTGATAAAGGGGTATTTAAAAATTTCCTCTGGCCTTCTATAAGGCAGAGTTCTCCACAGTTGTCCTCAGCCCATGCACTGTGCTGTGCTGTTCAGACAACTGTCATGTTCCTCCCCTGGCCTGCACTGGTGCCTGCCATGCCTGTCTGCCCCTGTCAGGCATTTCAGGCCCTAGAGCCTTGCCTAATGGCTGTGATAGGAATAGCCCATCAAGGTAAATGCCAGGCAAGTAGCTCATACTGGAAGACAAAGCATCCTGTTCAAAAGGGATCCAAACCAGTAAAGACAGAGACCAGCAGATGGCAAATGCAGTTATGTTTTCAAAGGAAGAAATTCCCCTGAGGTGAGGGAAATCCATCATCTCATGCAATTGCCAGGAAATGGGGGGAGGGGAAACAGTTGTTGGGAGCAGCCAAGCACAGAATTTAGTTTTACAAGCACACAGGGAGAATTGTGAACAAAAGATGAGGACAGGGAGTGGTGCTTGGGAGAGCCCAGCTGAGGCCCCAGCATTCTGCTCTCACCAGGCTGGGCTGCCTGGGCAAGACTCTGCTGTAAAATAAAGATTAAGCTCGGGCTTCTTCCAAGCATTCTGGGAGCCTGCTTCCTTGTGCAGCAGTTGTAGTAACACTGGAGTTCATTCCTACTTGTCTACTTGTATGGATGCAAAATAGGAAGTGTGTAGTTTTCTTGAGTTTTCTTGAGCACTGTTCCTGGGCTGTTCCCTCTACTCTCCCCAATTACTTTTTTCCCTAGCTCACTTACTAATTAACTCTTGCTCAAGCCTCTGTAGTACTTTGTGTTTCTGGGGATGGGCATACAAGGCAGCTCAGACTCTACAAATGTTGTTGTTTACCTGTATTTGTCCAGTTGTGTTGTGTTTTAAGGCTCTGATTCTCTTCTCCCTTCTCCATCCCTTCCTGCAGGCATACCTAGAGTTCTTCACCTCCAGTGAAATTGTCACAGCACTGCTCAAAGTGCTGAAGAAGTATGAGCTACGAGTGAACTACCACATTGTCAATGTCAAGGTAAGGCTGTTATTCACAGGACACTTTCCTTTCACCACCTTGGGAGAGAGACAAATACCAAATATTCAGACATGAGGGCTGATAAAGGAAAGGGAAAGTAAAGCAAGTCAGCTGCGGTGTGCAGCAGCTGTCTGGTTCCTAAACAAGGAGAGGGTAAATACACTTTTCCCAACTCACTTAGTCCCTCCTCCAGCAGTTGCTTCAGAAAAGTTTTCCTTCCTTTGGCAGGGCCAGAATATCACCAATGCTCCAGATCTGCAACCCAATGCTGTCACCTGGGGTATCTTCCCAGGAAGGGAGATCATCCAGCCCACTGTAGTGGATCCTGTAAGCTTCCTCTCCTGGAAGGTGAGTCCTCCCTTCTCTAGGATACATTGCTGTGATGCCCTGGAAGTTCAGAGTGTCTGGTTTACTTTTAGTCTCTGATACTCCTCACAATTGAGGGCTGTTGCTATATTGGTTTGCAGAGGTACAAGCTCCTCCTGCTCTTCCCTCACCTCCAGCAAGAGCTGTTCCCAGACACCCAGTAATGGGGATTGAGAGCCACTACTGTCACTGTACCAGGCCTCAGAGTGCTGGACAGTGCCTCTTCCTCCCCTCTTACACACACAGGGGCAGCATTGTGCCATCCATTGTACTGCAAATGTGTCTCCTTTCAGCTCTGGGCACTTTTTGCTGACTGGAAAGTATAAGACTCCTTGCTGAACTCTTGCCATTTTTACTGTGAAGAAACAAGCCATAGTATGGCCAGTCAAACGTAACACTGGGTATCCTAAATTAAGTAATACGAAGATGTTTCACAGCAGCCAGCTTTTTTTTGTTTCTGTGGCAGGACGAGGCCTTTGCGCTGTGGATCGAGCAATGGGCCAAGCTCTATGAAGAGGAGTCGCCCTCCCGCATGATCATCCAGTACATCCATGACAACTATTACTTGGTCAACCTGGTGGACAATGACTTCCCACTAGAAAACTGCCTCTGGCAGGTTGTGGAGGATACTTTTGAGCTGTTGAACTCTCCAACTCAGCAGTGAAAAGTCTTCTTCTAATCTCTTACTTCCTCCTCCCATCCACTGACTTCGGGCAAAGCAGCAGCTCCCATGCTGACAAGGAACACACTCCTAAACCATGACCAGGCTGGTGCTCTGATCTACCCACACTTTGTGCTCTTCCGTCCTCAGCACAAAGGCTCCCTGAGCCATTCTCACTGAACAATAGCCAGAACTACCTGAATCTCTGAGCTGAGGCTCCAGACTAAGCCCAAAGGCCAGAGTCTGCAGGATGAAGAGCTGCTAATCATGGTTATGCTAATTACAGTAACAGGAGAACGTGAGATTCTGGTAACTTTCCCATGCCAGAAATGCTGGCAGGGGCATAGAAACACTCCTGTCAGCTGTACCTATGCAAGGGGATTATAGCAGCAGTTACCAAACTGGAAAGGAAGGTCAAATTGCTTTTATATTGCACTCTTAAAATATGTTTTTTCACAGTTATCATCAGGCACTTTTGCACTCACTCCAGAAGAAGGTTCAAATTTTCTTCCTAACTTTTTTCCTTGTATTGTATTTCTTATTTTCTTTTTAATAGTACTATGAGAATTTCCATTCTGGATAAGACTAAGTAGGAATCACACTATTTCCTAGATTACATACAATAAAATACATGTATACACATGTCTCTTTTACTAGGCCATGCTCTAGCAGAGACTTATGTTTGCTAATTAATCACCTGGCACAAGGGAAAACTTTTAAAAATCGTTTCTGAGGCAGTTCTGCCTTCAATTTCAGTGCATGTCCTGAGTATGACCCAAGCTCCATGGTAGAGTGAAAAAAGCTTAAATCCTGGAATTTACTAAAAGTAACCAACTACACTACTTAGCTCAATTCTGCAAGGTCATGTATTCTTTTCCAGTGCCTGTAGGGAAAGATAAGCTTGTATCAGGAAAGATAACCTATCTTTCCTGACCTAATGACTCTTTAACAGCCTTAGGCCCCAAGGCATTGGAATAAGGGATTGGGGAAGCTACTGAGGCTGCTTTGTGTACTTAACAATCCTGCAAAGCTGCCATAGGCTAGGAAAACGACCTCGGAGCAGTTCCCAGTGGGATTTCAAGATCCCCGCCATGCTGTGAGCATCTCTTTCAAACCAGCAATGAAGAAAAGCCTTTTCTAGATTCTTCAAACCCTCTTGTTACAGCTGTCTGAGACCGGGCTCATATATCCAGGGTAATTACAAGGCATCAATCACAGAGGCAAGTAATGGGAAGGCTGGGGATCAGACACGCCTGTCTCGCCTCAGCAAAGCTTTTGGTGCTCAGCTGTTCCCAGCAGGTTTCTTCATACCTTGCCCATTCAGCACAGAAATGAACCAGCAGGAAGCAGTCAGGAGGTTGGCCACCCACTGAAATGCTTAATGAAGAGCTGATGGACCTAGACAGGGGAAGGAGGTGGGAGCCATGTGGAAATCTGCTCCCCCCTCTCCTGGGTAAAAGCCAAATCTAAAAATAAAGACCTGTGTTTGCACCTGTGCAATCCAGACTTTGGAATCAACAAGATCCAGCGCCCACAAACTCGTGCTCATCTCTAAGCCTATATTTGCATACTCCCCCCTTGACACCAAGCTCCTGTCCAGGGAAAAAGCACTGAGTAAAAGGAAAGCCTATAAGGCTTTTTTGACCTTTAATCAGAACCCCAGCAAAAGCAGGGTCCAGAGAAAAAGAGAATGCAACCTCACAACTGTAACTTCTCCATTTGTGCTGCTAAGGAGATAGCATACAAGTCCTTTAAAGAGGACCTTTCACTAGGTACCGTCTCTTCCTGGTTGTTCTTTGGCTGTCATCCTTTTTGCCAGCAGCACTGCTTTTGTTACAAGAGCAGAGTGTTCTTTCTTGATGGCACAGGACCAGCTCTTTGTTGTGACAGGAGCTGTATCCTCCATGTGTCCTGAATTGAGCAGCAGCTGCAGGCAGTCCCCCTCCATTCAGCAGGATTCTTTGTCCTTGCACTGGAATGCTGTGAGCTGCCACCACCTTCCAAAGGCCTGAAAGAGGAAAGTGGACAAATCAAACACTCTGGTTACCCTTGAGGGACTGCAGCCATTCTTACAGAACCCCTTAAACACAGCTTTCCTTCTAGCAATGGCTCTAAGCTGCCTTACCCTTCACTCAAAATCCTTCCCTGTCTCTCCTGGAGCCAATATGGGGCATGCAGAGTACAAACCAATGTGAGAGAAGAAAGACCAAAGACCCTGCCCTCTAATTTCAGTACCTGCTCCTGTCTCCTTAAAGCAGGACCTGATCCTAGATGAATCTTCAGGAGGGAGGCAGAGGAGCAAACTGGATAGGAATTGTAAGGCTTTCCCTGCTCGCTCAAATTCATAGTGCTTTGTTTGCTCCTGGGTGCAAGTCAGCACAGTCCTCCTGCACCAGTGTCAAGCCTGTTTCTTCCCTGAGTGGGGTCTCAAGAGGCAGGGGATTAGGGGATTAACATCACTAATAACACCAGGGAAGGGGGCACATGTCAGGGAAATTGACTCCTGACACAAAGCTTTGAAAAACACCCATAGATGAACCCATGTAATGCTGGAAGCTTTTTTCCTTTTTTACTGGCAAGTCCCATTCCTTGATGTATTCAGCTTCTCCCTAAGCAGGTGCATTGTGCAGGGAGAGAGATACAGGGAACACCAGTTGTCCCTTTGGGGTGCTTTTTGTACCACTGAGGTCCACTGAATTGAAGAAGGCATAAATGTTTACCTGAGACAGGAGGTTCCTGGCTTCCTCCTCCAAAAGATTCTGCACCACACAGCTTTGCAAGTATCTTTGTCTCCACACCCTCCAGGCCTTTTCTATCAGGCGCTGCTGGTCCTGCCAGGAAAAGAAGCAGCACACAGATTAATTTGGCTCTGGCAGGCAAATTACCTCACTTCCCTCTAGTCCCACCCTGTTCCAGTTGCTTTCCTGAGTCCCTCTTAAAAGACTTTGCATTGGTAACAAACAGAGTGGACTAATAACAGAGCTCTTGCTGAACTACTCTCTCCAGCATAGTGTGGCTGAGTAAGTCCCAGCACCCTGGGGAGAGGACAATGCCCCATTGTGCTCCAGCACAACTCCTCAGTGACTATGGGTATGCTCACACTATACAGGCATCATCATGTCACTTGGCAGGCAGAGCACATCTCACACAGCTAATGCCCAGGAACCAAGCAGAACATGGGTATGAGCAGAAGGGGAAGCCAAATGACAGCTCTTGGTAAGCTATGGACACCAGTGGGATGTATCAGGAACACAGATAAGGACAAAGATCATAATTGCTGT
The DNA here is from genome assembly GCA_013397155.1 of Irena cyanogastra. Lineage (NCBI taxonomy): Eukaryota > Metazoa > Chordata > Aves > Passeriformes > Irenidae > Irena > Irena cyanogastra. The sequence goes on from VWZV01004561.1 coordinate 478,298, forward strand.
GAATTTTTTGCATAGTCTACAGACAATCTAGACAAATCCTGTTTCAGCTTCCCATCTGTAAGGGCAAGGCACAACTAAATCTGTAGGTATCCCAGTCTGTCAAGCTGACATTTCAAAAAGAACACAGGAAAAACTAGCCACAGCAGTAAACCAGGATTTCTGGTGCATACTGGTACTTGTTATACCCCCAGGTCTCATCTCCCAGGATGTATGTGAGGCTACAGGCAGAGCAAGGTTGCCCAGTAGCACCCATTGCTGCCACCCCAGTAGCACCAGACACTCACCAGCACCTGAGCCAGTATCATCACCCTGCTGGCTTCCCTCCACTGATGCCATCCCTTTGCTAGACAGAGCAGTTTCCTGTCATGCTGGCACTGGTGCAGTACCACTGTGTGATGCCACCTCTTCAGATATTTCTTCCTGCAGGCAAAAGAAGTCATTAAGCTTTACCAGCCATACAAGGGAGCCCTTCCCTGATGGTATCAGCAAGAGGAAGCCCAGAGCCCTCCACTCCACTTACCCAAGCCACTTCTTAGCCCACTCCTCCAAGTCCACCTCTGCTGTGCTCTCTTGGATCCTTGCATGTGCACGAGAGGGTCCTACCACATCAGGTCTCTCCAGCAACCTTTCAGCCCTGTTTTGGCTCCTGTAGATCACCAGCCAGCGCTGAATGGCACTGGGAAAAAGTCTAGTTGGTGCTGAATCTTCTTCTCTGCCTCTTCTGCTTTCTAAGAAACAAAAGAGGAATCACACAGGAGCTAACCTTGGAGCTAGAGAGGGAGACATCAGAGTTGCCATGAGCCCTTAGTCCTTCAACTCCTGAACACAGAAGAAACCCACTGAGTTTGATTGCCATGAGCACCTACTCCACAGAGGAATCCCAGTCAGTAAACTGGTAAACACTAATCCCCTTCCCTCACACTCCCCACATGGGTCTGCGAAAGGAAGAGAGGAGGCAGAATCTCCTTACTCATGGACCAAGAGAGACACATCTTCCTGCTTTTCCTAACACCTATGAGGGTACTGCGTTGCCGTAAGCACTGGGAAAAGGCAGCTGCTCTGGTCCAGTAGTTGCAGGCCTGCAAACAGAAATAACACAGCTGCAGCCAAGAGTAAACAATGCACACAGCACTCACACAAACCAGTCTTAGAGAGACAGGCTCACAGCTCTGCAGGTAGCTTAATGTGCTAGACCCCAGGCTGGAAACTGCACAGATGAGATCCCAGCAGGACTGACTCAGCCCTTCCAAATCAATCGACCTCTTTGTAGTTTGCTAGCTGTGAGTCTTTTGAAAAAAGCTGTAGCTCTGACAGCTCACTCTGCTCTGCAGGGACAGTGATTATCCCATCTTATCTTTGAGCAGAGAGGAAGGAGTGCTCTCATCTCTCTGGTCAAAATGTCCCCTTCCCTTATTGCTGTGCTCCATATGGTTGTTGCAATCAGTGCCAGATTATGGTGATGAAGTTGTGTGCACAGTCTGTGAAGAATTTCACAGCAGGGACTAAGCAGTCACCACAAATCAAGCCAGGTTTTTATACAAGCCTTGTCACACTATCTCAATGCCTCATGACTCACTGAGTTAATAATAACTGTCTCATAGGGACCTTTATCTTCTCTTACTTGTTTGATAGTAGCCACAGATCCCAGGCGCAGGGCTTGCTGTCCTCTTGCAGCCACTCGCCAGCGGTGACAGGCTTTACCTGGAGAGGGCTCCTGCCACTTGTGGTTTCTCCCTCCTGGCACTTGTTCAGCTCTCCAGACTTTGTCCCTCCACTTAGTAAAGCTCACAACCAGGAGACGGTGCTCTCTGACTCTTTTAAAATAAGAGAGGGCTTCATGCTGCCTCAGTCTACATGCAGTGACCTGGGCCCAAGTGACAAGGCACCTGAAAAACAGTTACAACCACAGAAAAGAAGCACATGCCTAAAGTAACAATTCCACGTCAGACCAAATTTCATGTTCTCACCTGCCCTGCAGTGTCCCACATAAATGGTCTAAACAAGCCAAAGAGTACTCAACAAGAAAAAAGCCTGTTCCTATTATTCCTTCTGCAATCAAGATTTATGTATTGACCTCCATGCTAAGTATTTTTCCAGTGTCTCATCTTTGAGAAGTGCAAGTTCAGATTCTTCGGCTATCTTTCTGCTGAAAACCTGCCCTCATTTTACTTCAGGTTCCCAGCACTGTTACCTCTCACCTACTCAAAGCCCAAGAGACTCTGCTTCCCTCTGGCCATTTTAGCATTTCCTCCTCTTCAAAGGCCTCTGCAAACTGAATCCAATCTTACACTACGCTTTTCCTTAACCTACAAAACAAATGCTTCTCCTAGGCTGCCTTGCCAGTACACATACTCAATCTCCACCACCAAAAAAAAAAAAAGAAAATTAGCCAATCTCCAGTCTATCTCTGTGCTACCAGCTGACCAGAAAGATGGTGCCTGATGAAAGCTTTTTCATTTTTTCATTATGGGATGAGAGTAAAACAGCTAAAATCTCCTTGAGCATGGAACCCAGCAGATTCCTGAAGTCTGCTTGCAGGATTTATGACAGCCGCTTGTTGTCAAGATTCAGATTTTGTTTCTTGGCTGTCACAAACTAAGGCCCTCTGTATGTGGGACGTACAACTATAATCTTCATGAAGACAATTTTATTCCAAAAAATCAACAACTTCAGGAGTTACTATTTTCAGCACTAAATCTGCAGCCACAATAATCTCTCTGTATCTTGCAGGCTGATGCACAGGAGGCCAGTCTTCCTCTGCAACCAGAGAATCCAATCTGCTTTTAACTCTGGCTTATCCTTTTGGTTCCTCGTTCCATTTGGACCTTCATTATGCAAATCACCCCACTGCACCATAGGACAGAGGTGTAAATATCCTGTGCCTGGCAGGCTTTTTGGAAGATCAAGAGAAGCTATTCCAGGTTATCCTAGCATGAAAAATGCCCCCCTCAGAAGAGATAGAGCTCAGCCTATACCATATCCAGGTGAGAAATTAGAAGCACTCTCTCATCAAAAGAGATTCAGAAGGAAGATAAATGGTGAAGACACACTCAACAGGAAGAAGCAACTTCTCCTAAATACAGTTCCCATGAGGGAGCCACAGAGATGGATTTGCAGAGGAAAACGCAATTGAGTGGGGTAAGTGCAGAGTCTAAACATCATAGCCACCAAACTTTTACTGGGTTTTTAGTTGCTCTTTCCTCTGCAGATCTTTGTGTCTTCTCATCTGAACCTGCAATTCAAAAGAAAACCTGCTAGGGCCAAACCTGCACTTCTCATGTCTTAAATAAACCCTTGGCATAAATAATTTTATTCATTCTTATCCTCCTGAATTATTTTAGAGAAACACTTCAACAATCCAGGTTCACTACAGCTGGACACTTCTCTGCACTTCAGGCAGGCACTGGCCTCATACAACATAAACTACAAACAAAACTGTTTCCAATGAGAAGGCCACTGAACACAATTAAGAAAGAAAAGAAATTAAATTCTTGTGGTTTTGAGATCTGCAACACTGTATTAGGTTGAAAGATTTAACTGGGGGTGTGTATTCTATTTCCCATCTTTTAGAGGTGGGGCAGTTATCTTCTGTTAACTGGGCAGTTTTCTTTATCTCTTCCACAACCAATCCTCCCTCTGGGGAGATCTCTGCTGTTCATGGCCACTGAGTGTCCCTGCATGGCTGATAAAATTCCATCATCCATTGGGAGAGGCTCTGCCCAGGGAGAGGAGCCAAGCATTCCTGCCTGGATAGAATCTGACATTTTGGAACACCAGGGCAGCCTTTTCCCACTGCATTCCTAGAGGAAGACCAGGCCCATCTACAGCAGCACTGGAGCTTCAGAGGAAAATTCCACCCTTGTACAGGATCCCTGCTCCAACAGAACCACCCCTGGCACTGCAGGAGGGCTGAGCCACCATGGAATGGCACTGCCACCAACACCCTGACACACAGAGTCCAGTCCTATCCTGACTCTGTCAGTGGTTTGTGGTTTTATTTGGGTTTTTTTGGTTTGTTGTTTTTTTGTTGTTGGTGGTTTTTTTGTTTTGTTTTAGGTTTTTTTTTTTTGGTACTAATGCATCTGTATTTTTAGTTTTCCTAGTAAGGAACTGTTATTCCTATTCCCATATCTTTGCCTGAGAGCCTTTTAATTTCAAAATTGTAACAATTCAGAGGGAGGGGGTTTACATTTTCCATTTCAGGGGAGGCTCCTGCCTTCCTTAAGCAGACACCTGTCTGTTCAAACCAAGACAGTAATATAAGACAAAGACAGACTACAGCTTCACCTATATTGTAGTAACACCAAGATGAGTTGAATATCATGGTTCTCCCTTCATAAGCTTTATACTGCTTTGCTGCAGGAACAAATCCAACTCCATTTTCCATATTAAATTAAAATCAACACACTGTGTCCAGAATCTTAAAAGGCTAACTTTGTAAACATCAGATCTCTGTAAGCTCTCTGCCCACTATTCCTTTCAGCAAATACTGAAGTGCAAATGAGGCTTTCAATTTTTAAACTACACAAATTCATTTGCATCTCTCTCTCACTTAGTGCACAAATACCACCCTGCAAAACTAAGACTGAATACAAATTCTCAAAGGAAAAGAGTTTTTGAATGGGAAAAATGAGGTGAGGTGTGAGGCTTTAGGTAAGAGACCCCTTAATATTGACATATCCTCAGAGAAGTGCTCCTACAGAAGCTCCATTTATACATGAGCTATCCACACTTTCAAACCCAAGCTCTGCTCCTAATACAGTGGATATTATTACATAAATTGCTCTCCATGCAGAACTTCCCTTGGAGAAGAAGATGCTTTGAGAGCAAGAAACAAACCTGTGCAGGAGAAAACGTTGCCAGAATAAAACAGCATATTTCTGCTTCTTTGTTTGGTAATACCACGTCTGCAGGACCAGTCTCTTCTTCTCTTGGCAGCTGTGCAAAGCCCATTGCTGCTGCAGTTTTTCCAGAGCATGCTTCCCTGCAAGAGAGCACACCTTCCTGAGCTCAGCCCAATGACTGTTTCTCCATTGCAGAGTCCAGACAAGAGCAAAGAATACATCTCCTGCAAACACCAAGTGGGACCAAACTTGCTAAGATTTTCTTTCCTCTTTTTAGCAGCTAAAGAGACTTTTCAATTCACCTTGTAGTTTTTTTTTTGTCTGCAAGGCAGTCAGACCTTCTTTCAAATTTTCCCTGCAAGAGATCACAGATTACTTCCACTCTTATCTGCAAGGCAGTTTTCCATTAAAAATTGGGAGTTTTTCTTTCCTGGCACAGTGTAAGTACTTAGAGCATATGAAATTCCTTGAGGGATCAGGATTGTTAAGCCACCCCAAAAGATACACCCTGTTCCCACTGAAGCAAAACTTGACTGCTTGGTCTGAAGAGACATGTTCAAACTTGGAATGCTCATGGAACTCCATTTAACTCCCCAGCTGCTAAAATACACTGCTTGAACACTCTTTTGTGCAGGTAGTGCAGGTAGAAGTGCCAAAGGAGCATCTTCCCTAAAATAAAGCACTGCAAAACAGCAGGGCACGTGTCCTACTGATAGCCAGAAGAATGCAGTGACACATGCACCTACTGACTCCTGGAGGAGTATTGCCTTTCCAGAGAAGCAGTGGACTGAATTACAGCCCAAAGTGTGACTTTCTGCATCCCAACCATTCCCAGAGCTTCTCTCTTCTATAGACACAGGTGATGCAGTGGGATGTGACAACTCACTTTGCCAGCTGGAATGCCAACGCCACAGAGCATCAGCAGTCATCTGGTGAACATGACACCTGAATCTCCTGTCAACTTCCACTTTCTGGGCCAGTCTCCTTTTCCACAGGCTGAAAGCCATCTGCAAACAATGAACTCCATGGTTTAGGGCTGCTGCTGCTTTTTGGTTCTTATTTTCCATGACCCAGTGGTGCCAGCTGAAAAAGGCTCTGAGAAGGACAAAGGTTGCTGCACTGACTGTAGGAACAACTCAAAGAGACACACACCTTTGTAAAGGAAAATTTAACAACAAACGTATACACGAGGGAGTTTTGGAAACACATCTGATCTATTAACATCCTTTCCCATTAAATGTCAGGGGAAATGATGGACAGGACAAGGCTGTTCAGAGTAAAGTTTTCTGTCCTGGCTGTGCCAAGCCTGTTGTGCTTTTCAGCTTTGGAATCAGTAGAGAGCAAGGCCAGTTCAGTGGATAGAAACCACTTGCCAGGACTTGTTATCAGCAGAGCTAGGCTTGCTCTAATTTGTGAGGCATCCCATCAAACCAATCCTACATAATTTTGAAGCTGGAAAAAACCCAAAATAATGGGCTTCAAAACTCCCACTGAAGAAAAAAATAGCTAGAGGAAGAATTTAATCTTTTTTTTTTTTTTTAAAGCAAGTATAAAGCTTTCAAAACAGAGAGCTTTAGGAAAGTTCTGGAAAGCACGATGCCTACCGAGACAGCCGAATGTGCTGGCAATACTGCTGGGCCTTTACTTGATGTCGAGTTCGAGCTGACCAGACAATGAAGCACCTCTGCAGGCAGTATTTCTCTGCCTGCTGCCAGCAACTCTTCACCTCCTCATCAGAACTGCAGCCCTGTAATCCAGAAAGGCAAAAAAGGGCCTTGAACTGCTGTTGTATCAGTAACTCCAGTCAGCTTAGCCATCTCTCCTTGCCACTGTGACTTCTGTGATTGCCCAGCTCTGTCGCTAGCCCATACACCCCACATGAACACCCAGACATGAGGGTCTAACACATCCCTTTTAAATCCCTGACACCTACCCTACTTCCACTCAGCTGAAAAACGGTAGGGAAGAGTTACCCTGAGAAAAGCCTCAATCTCTCAAATCTTCTGTTTGAGAGAGAACAAAAAAGACAAAATAGCAGTGAGAGCTTCCATATGCTGATATTGAAACCCAAAGGCTCTTTGCTAAATTTGAATATGCAGAAAACACTTGTATATTTACATTTCACACAACACTTTCTAGCCTCACCTCTTCCCATGCAGAGTAACTGGTGAGAGGCTGGGAATTACTATCTGGACTCTGCAGCACCAAAGACTGGAAATGATTTCCCACAAACCAATTTCTTCTGCAAGACAAAAGTGTTGGGTGAGGAGGGAAAGAAAGAAGAAGTTCTGAGACAGAAGGATGGTATGACATGACATGAGGGATTATGCAGACAGAAGGAATTCAGCCAGTTCAAACAAGGGGTCACTCCTACCAGCATCCCAAAAAACCAGTCTCCAGCTCACCCAGATCCAGGGAAGGAGGTCTGCAAGCACAGCTCCCCACCCAGCTCAGCTGGCAACTCTGTGCACTGGTGGAGTTGAAGGAAAGAACTGTGATATGACATGGGTGTGACATCCTCAGCAGTCAGAAGGGAGGAGAAGCCGTGCTGGCTGCTGTCACTAAGACTGCATTCCTGCAGGTATGAAGGGAGGAACACACTGTGAGGTGAGTGTCCTCACAGTGCAAGAACTCAGTTAACAGCTCTGACCATGCCATTTACTCCTTTTTTTTTATCAAGGACTCAGGCAAATCCAAAATGCATCCAAAAGAATTGCAGGCTAGCCATGATGCCTCTGGAGAGCGAACATGTAAGTGATGGGAAAGTTATTTCTATACTAACAATTTCCATACCAAATCCAGAAATACATGTATTTCTACATTGAGAAAAGGGGAAAGGAGCTTATGCACTGTCTCAGTGAGGAAGCTCTTTATATCTCATACCTTCCACCTGCAGCCATAAACAGAAAAAAGTGTACAAGGGACCCTCACTAGCTCAGCACCTTCCCACATCTCTAAATGATGAACCAGAAAAGGCACAGAGAGCATTGACTTTACACTTTCAGATTTCATTTCAGCATCAAGACCCCACAGATTCAGCGCTATATTTTAAGCACAGTTTGCTGATGACAATACCACGTTGAAGCAGAAATTTTCCCCTGAAAAATACCAGCAATTTAATACTTCAGAGCAGTCTGGGTGTACCAAGACCTTCTCACCTTTTCCAATGAGCTTTGAGAGGTCAGAGTAGCTGCCACACTGCTGTCAAAGCCAGATGATGTTGAGAGGTCCTCAGAAAACAGCATGGCAAGAGGTTCCTCATAGACAGCTCTATGCAAGTGCTTAGAACTTTGTTCAATTGTCTTCAGCACGAGATACTTTTGGTGCCATAATTTCAGAGTTTTTCTGAGTTTACACTGCTCCAAAGTCTGAGAGAAAGAACTGAGACAGAAGATACTAAGACAGTGAAGTGACAGAAGAAGTACACCAGAGGGGTGACTTGCACAGACATGATGGATAATAGACAGGGTAAAAGGGGCTCTTGCAAAACGTTCAGAAAGTCAAGTGGACACTACTAATGGGGGCAGGGCTCCATTGTGGACACTATTAATGGGGGCAAAGCCAGGGGACTGGCTCTTCTGCACTCACTCAGCTTTGTGATGCTCACACAGCCTTGTTTTCCATAGCAGATATACTCTCTGCAGCTTCAGTTTTTGGCAGAAGTCATCAAAAGAGTAGACTGTTTTCTCCAGAAACTGTCTCTCTCCAGTCCATGATGTCTGACCTTCATTCCTCTTTGTCACAGTCTTGTCAGTTACTGAGCCTATAAATGCTCCTTCACCAGTTACATAAAGGAACAAGAGATTATTTGTCTCAAGGCATTCCAACTCAGCCCAGTCTAACCCTCAAATTGCTTCTTTTCAGCAAGGTTTAAGAGTTTATGTTTGGTTTACGAAGCAGAGCGACAAACCTCCCTGTAGCTTCATTGACACACCCAGAACCAGTCCTCTGCCCACTATGGTTTGTTCATATCCCATATCATCTGAGCCCCTCTGTTTTCAGGCTGTTTTCATTGTACAGGAAGAGGAAGGAGCCTAAGCACCTCTAAAGCTGAGATTCTGCACAGACCCCAAACTGCTCACCATAATGCTGCCTCCATCGTAGGAGGAAGAGGTTCACCACTGCCTGCTTATCACCTCCTCTGACCTGCAGCATCTCAACCCACTGCTGGAAGTGCTTCCTCAGTGATACTGCTCTGAGATGGGCCAGGTTGCACCTGTCAAGTGCCTTCTGCTCAACAGTCTCCTTCCAGGTACTGAAGCACCTGAGAATACCAAAGGAAAATGTTGAAAAACACTTACACAAGCTTATGTGTCTTCCTGAGACTGGGTTTAGTTCAGGAAAGACAGACAGAAGCCATCTCCTGAGCTTCTATTTGTTTATTTTAGTAAAAAGCCACTGTCATGCTTAGAGCACAGCAGCACAGTGGATGCTCTTGGGTTTGGTCTTTCAGGACATCAAAAGTCGGGACAAAAAAGTTTTGGCAGTGCACAGGAGGCAAGTCGTAACATCTCTGGCCACAGCAGTTCCTTTTTATGTTTCTACCCCTACTTTCATCTTTATTAACTCCTAAAACAAAAGGATAGATGGCTTTAAGATGGAACAATTATTACTGTCTGGGTTGGCTCTGTTATTCCATGGACTTTCACAGTGAACAGATTTTTCATATGAAAACCAGATCTCATCAACTCACCGGGAGACCAAGTTTCTTTGGATTTGAGTCGTCAGTGTTAGAATCTGTTTCATTTCCAAGCTTTGGGAATGCCACATCCAGAAAATGTTTCGTAGCTTCTTCTTTTCCAGCAGAGCACGGGCTTCCAAAAGCCTGGCTTCCTCCTTGCTCAGCAGCTCCTTCTGCAGGCGCCACAGTCTGAAAGCTGCTGTGTCGTAGGGCAGGAAGAGATTGACAGGAAAAGAAATAGCAGAAGAACTTCAAACAACTTGGAGTCACACAACAAACATTCCCTGGCTTAACTCCAAGCTGCCAGAAGGACACTTAAGGAAGGTAGCTCACATTGCTGGAGCAACACATACTGCAGGTGAATTCATAAAAGGAATGAGGCAAGACTTGTATGACATGGTGAGTGGCCATCCTCCACCATCACAGATACTGGTCCAGCTACTTGCAGGATCACATTCTGAAAGAGCTCAAAGCAACAACTAGACACAAACCACAAAACCTGGTGAAACAGTGAATAGCTCCAAGCTGTTCCAAGGCTATGGAACATGTGCTTACCAGCCAGCCGTCTCATGTCTCTGATTGCTTCAGCTCTCCAGCAGAATTCATCTCCTCTCTGCCTATGGCGAAGCTGTGTCCACAGTTCTCCCTCCATCCTGAAAGACCCACAAGCATGCCTTAACATCCACCTGTCCAAAGAGGCACTCACAGAACAGAATCCAGGGCTTTTGTCTCTCTTTTTGTCTCAACTTGTTCTTCTGCCTTCAGAATTAGAAGCCTCAACAAAAGACTTTTCTTTTGACACCTCTACTGCCAAACTACTGCTAGAGACTGTAGTATTGCCTCACTCCACACACTGTAGAGACACTATTACTCCTAGAGACTGTAATATTGCCTCACTCCAACCTCATTTACCCCTGTATCACATATGCAGGTGATAGCTGAAGCAAAGAATTAGACCAGGAGTATTTCTGTCAGACACTCAAATCAGACTGCAAACACTGGTGCACAGAAGCTCTGAAATAGGATTGTCCAGTTCTTAACACTAAACTGCTAATTCTTGCAGTGTTTATCGACAGCAATATATCCAAGGACATGGTAACAAGTCTGCCATCATTTGAGAAAAAAATTTCCCTGTGTTTGTAAACCTCCCTTTGTCCAAGATAACAGAAAGAGAATGCTCTCTGCTTACCTACGAGCCTCCTCCACTTCCTCTGAGTATCCTGTTGCAAGCTGATGCTGAGCTGAGGTTGCCATAGTTGCCAATCTTCCTACTCCAAAAATCCCCACTGATGAACTCTGGGTGAAGGAGTAAGGTTCAGGCTGCAGAGCTTCCTTCTTGCTCTGTTTTGCCATAGCTTCCTTCCACTGAAAAAGAGACCACATGATTAAAACAAACTGCAGACAGAGAATTGGTAGCAGGATCTACATCATGGAATTTTACACAGGGTACCCCTTCCTCCTCCCTACCCAAACAGGATTTGTTTCTTCTCTGACTGTCCCTAGCCAGTGCTCACCCTCTGGAACCTGGCAGCTAGCAGAGTTGAATCATGTCTCTGCTGGGCCACCTCCAGTTGTGTCCTCCTTTGGTGCACAGTCCACTGCAGAGCACTGAAGCCCTTCCGAAGCAGCTGGTGTCTGTAAAGCTGCCTGGCTGCCCTCTTCCAAAGGATATGTCTCCTCCAGGCTTGGAAACACCTTGTTACAATTTGTTTGTCACCCAAGTGCCAGGAACTTAAAACAAAAAACAAAGGTGAGTTCCTGTTAACAGACAGGAAAGTTAAACCAGCCAGGAGGTGGCAATCAGAGTTCAGCCATCAAGTTGTAAAGAGGTTATTTCAAATCATTCTCTCTAAAGAATGAAAAACATGCAATCTCACACCAAATTAAGGAATCACTGCTGCTAAACTGACAGCAATCTCTTTCACGTCTTATCCACAAATTTGAATTCCACCTCATGGATAATTCTAGCTCTTGATCTTCTCTAACTGTGCAGTGAGCACACTGGAATTTGCTGCATTGAAGAGTAGCACTGATGGTACCAACGCTTCTTCATTGCTAGCAACAACCAAGGCTGAATTTAGAAGATAGCATTGAAAAGATACAGAAATTATTTTTAAGGTCATGCTCCATTCTAAATGACAACACTTTGAAAAGAAGTAGATGCAGCCCCTCAGCCAACCACAGCAGATTAATGCAGGCTAAGTCCTAAACCCCAATGTGCCTAAGGACATGGCTCCTTAGCCACTTTCCAGAAGTGCTCCTCGGTTAACTAGCAGCACACTCAAACACAGCGTCTTTTTACCTTTGCTCATTCACCTTCAATGACCAGAAGCTGTTCTCTGAGACCTGCAAACAGACAAGAGACAGTAAGTCACAATTATTCACACTGCTCCACTCTGTTGAAGAATTTGTCTTTGTGGCACACATAATTTTGGATGGAAACCAGAGCAGGACTGCCTTGAGATCGTGTATTACGTGGGATGCCTTGGACACTGCTCCCACACTATTGCTCTGTGAATATTTTTATATACTTCAGACACAAAAAGGCACAAAAAGCCTGAAATCTCAGGGCCCTGCAAGAATGCACAGAGTAAAAACTAGTTTAATGCTTTCCTTCAGCATGCAGATCAGAAAATATAAACAGGTGTTTACATTCCCAAAACAACCAAGTTGACAAGCTGGTCTTTAGGAAGAAGCATGTGAGATGGAAAGATGCATAGGTTGGGATGAAGAAGGACTGTAAGAGACGAGATTCTGGCCATTCAGTGACAAGAAAAAAACTATAGGACAAGCATCCCCATCACTTGTACCTCAACTCTGCACCTCTAGCAAGTGGCAGAAACAAGCACAAGTAATACCTGTGAACAGAGATGCTTCACAGTGACCACACCCTCACCTCTCTGGGCAGAGTTTTCTGTGTCTGGCTCCCTTCTTCACAGCACCGTGGTTCTTTGGCATTCCTTTCTACAGAACATTCTTCAGACTGCTCGAGATTGCCATCAGGTTCCAAATTCCACTGGCTGCTTTGGTAGGAGTATTTGTTTCTCCTTCCTTCTCTGCTCATGTTCATACAATCTACATCAGAATGTTCATTAAAGCCTTCTTCAACCAGTGTACCCAAAGGATTGGACTGGCTGCTGCCCACTGCAGCCATTCTTCTGGCTGCTCGTGATCTGGAGTCACACACCTCTTCTGACTCTTTGCTGCACTTAACATGAGAGTTGTTGACTTCTGCAGATTTAACACTAAGCTGCTGGCCTGGTCTAGACCCTTTATCTCCAGGATGAGAAGCGATACTCACACACACTTCTGTAGAAGTCCCACACATAGCTGCACCAACATTCATCTGAGCCCCCCCCAAATCTGTCTCCAGTAACACCTGCAGACCCCCTGGACCCAGACTGGCTGAAAGGTCTTTCTTCCAAGACTCAACACATGGAGATGCCCCACTAGATGTCTGTTCTCCCTTAAGAACCTTTCCAGGAGAACGACTTTTTCTGTGAACATAAAAACTACCAGTTTCCAGAGATGGCTTTACCAGGGACTGGCATCTGAAGAAAGGGGAGCAATTGAAGGAGGAATCTGCTTCTGTATCCACTAGCCTGCCAGAGCCCACTCCAGAAGCAAGGGTTCGTGGTTGGATGCCACCTGAAATTTTGGTTCTCCGTGTGTTTGAGCCAACGTATCCATATCTGTGAGAGACAGAGAGAGGCTCAGCAGGACTGAAGTCTCTTGTCACTGCACTAAGGCTCCAGTCTTTAGCAAATGGGACACCCCATTTCAATCTTGCCTGAGCAGCACTGGTTTTTCCTGCAGCTAGCTGTTCACCCATGGTCAGGATACTGGGACCTAAATCATCAGGAGCAAAGCATGAATGGCCAATGACTGGAGAAGACTCAGGCCCCAGGAGGGAACCCCGTATCCCCATCAAAGCACTTTCTTGCTTAAGCCACTGGAGTGAACACTACAAGCTTGCAGAAATCTGTGAGGATTGCAAAAGAGACTGAAAAGACTCCAAATTAGATGGATCAAGATTCCCCAGGGTCAGGGCTGAACTGTGACAAGTGTTCACACTTTCACTTGAGCTCCTTAAAGAAGGACCCACCACTAATTCACGCCTAAGAGGGGAATCTGCAGCAAGAGATGACAAACATGCATTGACCAGTAAAGGGTTCACAGGATTCATATAAGAAGCAGCAGAAGGCTGATGCTGTTGGTTTTCCACCAGACAGTCACAATTCTTGTTCCTTCTTTCTGAATAGTGATGGTGAGCAGTGGCTACAGAGCAGCTACCATCTGCCTTTGCTTCCTGATGTTGTTGAGGAAAGTCAATATTCTCACTCCTTCTCCCTTAAAAAACACAAGCCTCAAGGTGCAAGTGCCTCTGGGGAGATACACAGCAGGGAACACTGACGAAGCAAGATGGGGACTCAAGGAACTACACACTTAGAGCTGTGCTGCTGCAGCCTAGAGCACAGCTTATTCTGCTGCAGCAAGCAGGAGCTGGAGAACTGGCTGGCAGTGTCCAGGAGCAGCTGAGAAGGGCAGGAGAGATTAACTAGTCTGTCTCAGACTGGGATCGCTTCCCATCTGACAGAAGTGTGATACACAGCTAGCCCTGTGCTGCTGTCTCTGGGCTTACACCGAATGCTGCAGCCTCAGGCCAGGGATGAGAAATGTCTACTCGACTTCTAGTGCTCAAATACAGATTGAAATTCAAGTTCTTCTGAATGTTTCTTTGCTCTGAAGAAAAAGAAGAAGAAATATAAGCAAAGGACCATTCATATTTCCTATCTCATCTTGCCTAATTTGCCAAAGCCTTTAGGTACTTTCCTTGTGAATTTCTTGTCTCTGATCCACCAGCCTCAGTCCTCAAAGTGTTATGGACACTACTCTCTTCCTGTTTTTCAGCAGACAATCATATCTGGCAGAACAGGAACGAATGAAAAGGACAGATTCAGTTCTCAACAAAAAAACCTGGAAAACAAATACTTTGAGCATTATACACCTGCAGCCTCAGAAAGAGTTTGTTGCTAACAAGGCTGAATTATCCCAAGTTCAAGGCTACGCAGATTTATTTTTTTTTGTCCGCACTAAAGGATGAAACCATGTTTACATATCCATAAAAGCCACACTGTCCCCTACTCTGCAAGACTTACAGCATAGCTGGGAGACCAACTTTGCAGTCTAGCCACTAAGTCTGATGGTTTTACATATAACACTCATGCTGAAAATGGATTCTTAAGTTGCTGCTAACAGGCAAGTGCAATTTGAGAGGACTGTGCTTCCATTCCCTCAGATTTTAAAAGCAAGTTGTCAATCACTGTCATTCTAACCACCATTCTTCTCCACCTCTCTTTTAAAAAATGAAAATGGTATTGTATAAAGACACACACATCTCTATCATCTTAAAACCGCCTAGTCAATCTGAGAAGAGACAGCAACGAAATCAATGCCCATTGTCTTATTCAAACACACTCTAATCCCAGAAAACCTCCTGTCAAATTGCACTGTTTCTAAGCTGTGTTTATCTCATTCTCTTCTAAGAGAGCATTTGAGGCTCAGTTGTCCCTGTTTGTAACAGCTCATTTTTCTCTCTCACATGCAAACTCCTTCAGTAATCACCACAATCTGGGGAGCAAACACAGTTTCTAAAGCAGCAGGAGACAGTCAGGCTGTGCTGCAATTATCCCTGGGAACTGCTGTTACTGCCTTTCATCTATCACCGAGGGTGCCATGAACGGAAAGATCCCATTATTTCTGCCAGACCAGCTGAAGTTGGCAACTACAGAGTGAACAGACAAAGCACAGCTGCCTTCCTTAGGGTGCCTATCACTGCATGAAGTATTACCACAAAATGCAGTGGACTGGTGCTCCATGGAAGCACTCCTTGTATCCCAGAAATATCCAATCAACCAGCAATATATCACAAAAGGTGTTACAAAGGATTTAAATCGCAAAAGGACATAAACCCACCATGTTTTTCAGTGTTGTTTTGCTCTGTGAACACCCAAAACCTGGCTCTGGGCTACCTTATGCTCAAAAATCTGGACATAATCTGTTTTCTTTATAATAATCTATTTTCTTGGTAACTTGTGATTTTTTTAGCTCTCCATTTCAATTCTTTGTGCTAGGTACCAGGTTCTCAACACATCACCATGGTTATTTCAGGCGGTGTCCTTCACCTCACTCATTCCTAATTCCTGTCTCATTGAGATCTGGAAAAAATAGTATCCTTTCAAAATCATGTTTGCCTTCTGAAAGTGCTACTCAGGACTTTAACATAACAACTTTTAAGCAGTAGGGTTCATCTCACAACAAGATTTTATGAAGATCTTTTTTAAAACTTCTTCTGAGGCCAAAAGAGATACTCAAGGCAAACTGCACATTTTATGAACTGCAAAATCCATGACCAATGGATTTTGTATTAGTTTTTATGATTCCAGCTAAAACATTTAATGCATGCTTACTATATACACACTTTGCAGCAACACACTAATGCATTACAACCTGAAACAAATTCAATTAAACAAATAAAAATTAAGATGATCAAGTTATTTCTGTTGTTATAAGCAAAAGGAAATAAACAGCAATTCATGAAAAGTAAATCAAGCTCTTTCAAGCAAATGTCATGTCAGCAACAGGGTAACAACGTCAGACCCACAATAAACACATCAGCGCTGCACACACACTGCTTATTTCCCGATCCCTGCAGACCAAGGCTGATCCATTTCATATTCCAAGTAGGGGCCAGTGATTACTCCGAGATCACACTTCAGCTGCCTTAGAAAGCAAGTTTTTCCCAAAGAGCGTTACAAACCGAACAAACCACTGCTGCCGTCGCACGATGCCTGTGAGATCAACAGGCAAGCACGGGCGGCCTCCCCTCCCCGGTGCTGCCACCCGAGCACCCGCCGCTGTGCCAGGAAGCAGCAATGGGAGCGAGAAGCTCCTCGCCCACGGCCAGGGCTCTGCTCAGCAACTCCGACCCAACCCCGACCGCTCCACTTACCCCCTCCGAGAGGCACCGGCGGCACCGCTGGGCCCCGGGGACTGACCACACGCGTCTGAGCCGGCACTTCCTTCGCGGCGACAGCCACCCTCGGCCCCTCAGAGCCCGCATCCCGCGCCCGCTCCAGCTGCGGCTCCATAAGCGGCTTATCCCCGCGATTAGGTTGGTGACCGGGGCTGCAGATGGCCGGGGAAAGCCGCTCTGGGCCATGGCTAATTAAAGCCGGGGCCCGGCCGGGGAAAGGGGAGCTCATCCCGGGCGGGAGCTGTGTCTGTCCCGGGCAGTGCCTCAGGACAGGCGCCATCTCTTCCTCTTCCCCCTCCTCCCCAGCACCCGAACCCGCCAGCGCTGAGGGAGGCACCTGCCCTGGGCGGGCTAGGTTTAATGCGGGGGAGCTGCCCTCAAAACCCCGGGCACAGCAGGACCCGAGGATTTAAAAAAAGAAAGCAAAACCAGCCGAATGGAGCATCGCAGCTGTCTGGGTGAGGAGATCTCACTGAGACCCCACGAGAGGCCCACCGTGAAGGCAGCGAGGCCATGCTCCGGCACAGCAGCTCCGTGAATCCCCTCATGCCCTCCTGAACCAGATACAAACACTCTCTTCCTCCTCAGCCAGGAGAGGGGTCTGTTTTTAGCATCACCTCTGATTTACTGCCCTTGAGGTATCCTTGAGGCACTGAAGGACGAATGTTACTCATGCCTTGCTCTGCTTCTCAGAGCTCCCAAATTTACCAAATTTTCCACAGAAAAACGCATGGCAGGTGAGCTCGATGGGTATTTCCAATGTATAACATCCCTAGATATAACTGACTTCTTTTGTGTGCCAACACCCAAACCCCACAGCATTAAAAGCAGTGATTTTCAGTCTGTGGTCCATGGTTCTAGGTAAAAAAAAAACACCCTGAGCATTTAAATGTCTTATTCAGGGCTCTGTGCTGTCACTGTACAGTTCTAAGGAGCTGAAAAAACCCATTCACATAAAGGCTCTGGAACTCCACAAGCCCCAGCAATTTCTGCCTACCCTTTCCTTCTTTGCCATCTAATCACAAAACCAGACCAATTCCTATTCTTGTGCCCTATTATACATAAAGCCATGAGAATGTACAACACTTCCGTGGCATTTACCACGTGCTTGGTTTAGGTACACCAAGAAGTCAATGTAGTGCTTGTGCAGCAGAGTAGAGGAAGCACCTGCTTATGTTTGAAGTGATCAAAAATCAGAGAAAACTGCTTGGTTTTAAAAATACAAATGGCATGCTTCTGGAGGTCAGAGCAAAGTCAACAGGGGTCTTGGTTACTGGAGAATCAACACAGCAGCAGGTCTTGACAAGAGAAATGCAGTTGAAAAATAACAGATATAAACTTTGGAAATGAACTTTCTTCAGGAAAATACCTAACTTTGTAGCACTAGAATTCTGCCAAGGCTAACATACTCATTTTCTTCTGTAAGTGATTCCTGTTGAAATTTGTTTGTTTGCTTGCTTCTGGGGTTTTGTTTGTTTGGTTTTCTTTTTTTAGAATCTTACCTGAAAGCCACAGCAGGATGGATTTATCGTGCCTAATGACAGAGTCTAGTTTGTCACACCCAATGGAACTCACATCTGCAGTGTAAATGAGTCCATCTTTCCTCAATCCCCATTTTACTAGCCCATCTTCCCACCCACACAATTATATGCAATATCTTCTACTTCTCAGAGTAAAGCTTAGGCTAAAAGCCATCAGAGCCCTGCAGACCTTCCCCCATAATGACTCTCCTAGACTGCCTGGCTACAGTCCCAAGCCCTCAGGAAAAGCTACATTTTCAAATGAGGCATAAGTGACCAGGGTAAATTTTTCTAACACAGAAAAACTGTGTTCATTTTATAGTTTTCTTAGAAAAATGCAACATTTCAAGTTCTGTTAAGACAAGCAGCTGAAGGCAAAAGGATATTTCAAGGCACAAAGGATCTATAATCTACATTCAACAGTAATTTTAAGTATCCTGAAGGACATTCAACTTGTGTAAAAGCATAAGTTAATAAAACCCAATATCAGATAGTGGGAGCACAAGAAGTTAAATAATGCCATCAAAAACAGCTCCTGGGAACTCCCAGATGTTTCCTGGAAATTCATCTGTATAAAATCAGGCTACACTGTATTGTTTCAGGGCAGTCCATAAACCTTTTAAAGATTGCTTGTCCAGGAGTACTTTGAGTGGTTCTCTTATAACGAAGAGGAAGCACAGTGAAAGACTGGAAGACTGCAGAAGGTGCATCCACTCACATGTACAGAGGAGGGATTTAGGAGGAGGGAAGAAAGGAGAGTACTGGGATTACAGTGAGTCACAGTGCTTAACATGACACCTCCAAGATCTTCTGGACTTACTGCAGAACCCATCTGCTTAACCTTTAGGTAGGCAAAAGAAATATCAGCTCTTCTCCTGTTTGCCCAGTAGCAGGTGCTGCTCCAGGGGAGGAGTGGAAGGCTTGGCTGGGCAGGGCAGTGTCTGTCCTGGGCTGCAGGGTGCCTCAGTAGGGTGGCTGGGCTGCCTTCCTTGGGGAGGGCCACTGTGGAGGCGCGTCTGGCTGATCGATGGGCTCGTAGCTGCTCTGGTCCTGGCCTGCACTGGTGACACCTAAATGGAGACAGAAGACAGCAAGCTTGGGACAAAGGCAAAAGCACAAGAACTGAATGCTCAAGAAGAAGCCAACAGCTCAGGAGCACATATTTTACCAGCTCCCAACACCTATGGTCTGTGATCCTCACTGAACAGGCAGGAGGTAAGAAAAGTCATCCTTCCAACATGCCTGTTCTTTCCTTGAGAACAGCTCTCTTAGTAGCCACATGGCTGTGTGGAAAGCAAGACCCACAAGGCCCCACAGCAGCACAACAAATTCCTGTAACAGTGTATTTCAGCAAGATAAAGTGTATGAGAACTCACAGAAAAATGAACAGACAGAGCCAGAAGTTGCAGGAACTGTGGCTAGGTGACAGCATAGATTTAAAGGCATGATACATCCATGAACCACTCTTCCCAACAGTGCAGCTATACCTCAAGTGTGGCACCAAATTTGAGTCCAACAGTGCTTCTAACTGCACTATGAACAATTTGTCTGTGCAAAATCATGTTACTGTCCAGGGGATGAGCAGAGAAAGAGGAGGAAGAGAAGGGCCATGGACAGCTCTTTATCTAAGGGCCAAGCATCTGCCATGAGGAGAAAGCAGCCTGAATCACAGATAGCCACCAGAGTATGAGGGATTTGTTCTAAGCAGCAAGGATGCTCCCAGGCAACAAAGAGGGACTTAGTGTAGAAGGAAAACAAGATAGAAAAGGCCAGGAAAATTTCAACACTGCTGGGGTCAAAAGAAAATGCCAGATAGCAGGAAAATTAGAGGAAATTTGTCAAGCACATTCAGCACAAAACAACGCACAACACAATCTTGTAAGAATGACAGTTCAGGAAAGGATATGAAACTACAAAGTGTCTTAATTCTCACTTGTGCCTGAGAGGAGACACTTGGTTTGGGATAGTGTGGTTGAAAAGAAATGCTGCCAAATCCCAAGCAAAGAGGTGAACTCCCCAATGATACCTACACTTTCTATACCCATGTTGAATCCCAATGACAAGCACAGTGAGTAGCTAACAATAACTGACACAGAAAAGGCACTGCAGGTGACTCACATGTCTCCTGACCCAGGTAAGACATATCCATCTGGATATTCACAATTAGCTGGCAGAGATAACATCCACACTCCACTGGCAGAGAGGTGCAAATAGCACACAGTGCCTTAAGCCATGGTTTCCTTCCATGGCTTCTCCTCTGCAGGTTTCCACCTCTTTTCACAGGAGTGTGATCTTTGCTACCACCAAAGCAGAATAAGAGACAGCTTCCAGACACTGTAATGCAGGTACACCATCTTTTGTCCTGCACAGCCTTCTTAGGATGACAAACAGAACTGTGACAGGCTGCAGGTTTTGCCAGCATGAATTCAAACAGCAATCCCTGGCAAACAATCAATCCCTGGCAGCTGCCCAGGCATGAACTAGTACCAGGAATGCTTAGCAAAGCTGACCAAGACCCAGAACATCTAGCCACAGCCCATCCTCTCTGGCAAATCTTCCACATTATCATTTTCAAATACAACCAGGGGAAAAATTAAATGCTAACTCCCATCAGGTAAACATTAGTCCCATTTTCCATGTGAGCAACAAAATCCAAAGCAATAAAGGTAAATAGGACATGTGAGACCCACAGAAAGCATGGAGTTAGAAATCCTGCTTTATTTCCCTCTTGTTCATAATTCAGCCAGAGGAAATACTGTCTCTACTTTCCCCCAGAAGGAAAAAAAAAAAAGGGTTGACAATGAAAGGACACCCAAAAGTTTCCAACACATACAAATGCAGGAGGAGGAAGAGAAGAAAAGCCTCTCAACACCATTGCGGGCAAAATGGCTGTCAGAAACTTCAGGTCTGCAGGGGGAGAGAGGAAGAATATAAATTTAAGGCCAAAGGCACACCAGAATGATCAAATGGGAGAACAAACATGAGCAACACAGAGCAAGCACCCTGTCTGCCTGGAAAGGAGGGCAGAATCCAATTGCACAGAGCTCAGGCTGAAAGGTCCAAAGTGCAAGGCAGTCCTGAGGAGGTGGCCCACGCTGACATGGAAGCAGAAAAAGCATCCTACCTATGTTTAAGGTGTACTCTCCTCCACGCTCCCGGTACATTCGGTACACCAAGTAGCAGGACACGGGTTTGAGGAGCAGACTGAAGATGGCCATGCCTATACTGAAACGCTTCGCATCACTGACATAGTCATTTGAAGGGTAGAAGATGGAGATGTGAATGATGTCTGTGAGGACTGTGAGCAGCAGGCCAGTCAAGAACTGGAAACAAGGACAGAGAATGGGACATGAACAGAACAAGGGTTTAACCACTGACAGTAATAGTCAGCATCTGCTTCCTGCGAGATCTATGTTGCACAATCATCCTTCACCGCAGTATCACACAGCACTGCCCCACACAGACAGATACTCCTAGATGAATGAGCTTGTATTTCATGCCTTTTCCTGTCAGATATCTTCTCATAATATATTCTAGAATTGTTTATTTTTGTTTGTCAATCTATTCAATGTTCAGAAAAGGGTTTTACAAAGCCCCTCCAACTCAAGCATATTAAACGCTTGGAGTCCTCTCATCTGCCATTACAAGTCACAACAGCAGGTTAAAAAAAGGAAGAATCAAGTTGGTGTCATCTCTGAGAAGAAAAATAATTGACAGTGAATGCTTCTCACCATGGTTTGCAGAGTTTGTAGATTTATATGCTCTCTTAAAAAAAACCCAAACCCACCCAAACAGGGAACTGCTGAAAATCATCACTAGCTCAAAGACTTTGCCCTTCACTCTCTTCCTGAGCAGCCTGGGGAAGACCAATACTCTTACACTCACCATCGTTATGGCATCAAGGGAATCTCGCTGCACAATGGCCCAGATCCCCACTGCAAGAATACTGAAATTTCCCCAGGCATAGGAGAGTGGCAACATGTGATTCATGCATCCCCTGCCAAATGAGACAAAAAACACCAGCTCACATTCACAATAAGCCTACAACAGTTTGGTTTCATCCCTGTTCCCACACAAACACCTCATTCTTATTTGTAGGATCTTCTTGCACACAGGCACAAACGCGTGCTGATTCCCAGGGAACATCCCATTCCTAGTTTGAAGGAATACCCTCTTCTCCCCCAGGCCAGACACTAATCACTCACCACACTGTGAGCAGCCAATGTACCAGAATGATAGCCTATGAAAAAAAAACAACAAGAAGACAGGTCAGCATGTTGGGAGAACTCTGGGAAGATCAGTGTGAAATAGCACCATCTTGTCCCTAAGGGATGGGTGGAAGAGTGGCTTGGACCCATGAACCAGTGCAGAAAGATGGTGAAGCAATTGGGACAGTGAAGACAAAACTATTTCTCTCCATATCTATTGTTGAGTATGTCCTGTGGTGCTACACTGTAGTCATTCACTCTTCTTGTCAGCTTTGTTGACAGCTGACTCAGGGACCACTTCGCCTTTTCTAAATAGGTTATTAATTTTAGAACTCCAGAAGAATTTGCAAAGAAAGCCAGGTAATGCTGATTAACACAGTGCTAGCACAGTTTATAAATGACCAATCTGGCATCCCATCACCAAAAAAGCCAATGGATAGCCATGCCTGCAGCTCCTAGAATTTCACTCCAGTCCTCAGCAAATCCTTCTTTTACCTCCTTCCAGTCTGTTCAGAGCAGTGATCCAACTTCACTGCAAGTATTAACACACCTGAAGGGTTCCTCCAGGACTCTGTGAACCTGACCCTGCCTGAGCACACAGCTCTTTTCACTCCCAGTGAAGCCACCAGGTCCAATTGCCATACAGTGCCATGCTGTCACAAATTCTGTACTTTGCAAGTGTCCATAATGATCCTGGTCCTTGTGCTTAATGGGACAAATCCAAGAAGAAAGGATAGTACTGTAATAAGTGATACAAGGATTCTCTTCACCGCCACTTGCCATTTTTGTAACCAAGGAAACATACCCTACATGTTTATTCAGAGAGCAAATGGGAACAACAATATATCACTTCAGGCTTTTTCTGCATCTATAGCCTGCTGGTCACTCCAACAAAGGGAGATCACTCATATTTGCTCTCTAAACATTTGTGAAAGCAAGAATATGGAAGACAGGCTCTGATAACAGCCTCACTAAAGAAAAGCTGAAGTCTGGACATATCAGAGAATCCATGGGATACAGGAACACTTTCATTTTTTTCCCAGCTGTGAGAAAGGCTTCAAATTGGCATTTCTGCTGGCTTTGGTATTAAAAGCCAAACTCACACTACCCAAAGCCTTTCTGAAGCACGCTCCCCCTCCAAAGGAGAAAAAAAGAAAATTGGGAAATGAGTACATAGCAAAAGCTTAAGTTGCTCAGTGGACACAAGAAAGCTGTGTGCAGATAGGAGCATTAAGACACAAAAAAGAAATTAAGATCTACTGACACCCTGCTAGATTCCTTGACTTACAACATCTCTCCATGCTCTAATTTAAAACAAAACCAGTTGCTGGAGAAGAGAGTGAATCTGTGACATAAGTGAAGCACAATCAGGAAAGCACGGGGTGGCCCAGCTGCTGTGGCTCACACTGCTCTGCCAGGACACCACAATGCAAATTACTTACTTCTGCTCTTCCTTCACTGCAGTGCCCCATCACACTGCTGAGCACTCACTAGACTTTGCTGTAACTTCCAACACCACAGATTTTTACTAATTAATTTTTTTAATTGTTCATGAAAGCTTACAAAATGCTTCACCACCTCTCATGTTTCCCCTTCTCCTAAATTGTACCACAGACACATGGAAAAACTGCTAATCAGTAAAATACAAGATGTTCCTGGATAAGAATGAAGACATGCAAATAGCTTTTACCCAAGAAACTATCACAGCATCAGGAAAATTCTTAATCAGGTATTATTTAATTGCATGTTACATACCCACAAGACCCCTCAAGGCTCACCAGTTAACATAATTAGGCAGAGTGGGTTTTTCTTAAAGCTGTCTAGATCAATACTGCAGTTACTAAATTATGAAGTATGTTTAGTCATCAGCATAAAGTTAGGTAAACTAGGGCTGATACTATAAGTAACTGCTGAAATAAAACCAAGATATTCCTTTTTTAGTTATCAGTCCAATTTACCTGACAGTTCTTCAGCACACTATGGAATTGGCTGGTGGTGTTGGTATGCTTTAACACAGAAAGTACAGTGTTAATGAAAACCTACAGTTACTATGTGAGATTAGTTAATTTCTAGGCAGCCTCCTGATAAGACAGCAGAATAATTTAAAATTTTTTCCATCTATCCAAGGACTTAAGTCTGTAGCTAAGACAGACATACATTTCTTCTTTTGAGAAAATAACTCCAAAGTTATTGATGAACTAGTGGTGAGAGCAGAAATAAGAAAGGTGGGTCCTTTGTCCCCATCTCTTCTGGGAAAAAGGATCACCATGTAATTAAAAGTATCCCATTGGGAACTGGGGAGGGCTAAGGAGAATTCCTACCTCCTCTGCAAATCTCAGCATGTGATGGAAGTAATTGCCAAGCATAAAAAGAGCCTAGGTCTGCCAGGGTCTCATTAGATGGGAAATTCTTTGGAATAGGAACACCTTTAAACATGCTTCAGCACAGAACTTAGCACAAGGTTGAATTTTGACCAAGTTCAAAATGAAACAGTTCCAAATTACAATTATTTTCTTGTTGTATCTAAATTTGTATTTTACTTCCTTCTTTTTTATTTTAGAGTGAGCTCACCTACTCTATGAGTGACATTCACCCGAGAACACCCAAAACCAAAATATGCATGTGAGTGGCCACCTGTGAGGATGCTCCTCATTATTTTAAGAGTGATCATAATGAGAGTGCTTAAGCAGTGGGACAGGCTATCCAATGGGGCTGACCTGGCTCTGTTCTTATTTTAAAACTCAGCTGATTTCTGAGTTGAGCTATTTGATCTAACTTTGTAGTTTGCCTTGCTTTGAGCAGGAGGTTTAATCACACGGCATACAGACATCTCTATTATTCCTTGATTCTGTGACTTAGCATTTGAAAATGCCTAAGGACAAAATGTGTGTTTCCTGGCACATGGATTGTAGGGCATTGTCCAGGCTTGATCAAAGTCAAACATTGTATTTCGAGGCTCTGCATGCCTATTTCAATAATCATAGGTGTCAAGCTGGCATGGCAGAAGTATGGCTGTGCTGCTTCCCCCATGTTCTGCTGAGCGTGGCCGTTAGAACCAAGCCAGTAGATCCTGTTCAATGGGCATGTTCCTCACCCACTTCAGGGCAAAGCCTGCTACATTAATTTTATAGCTCTGCAAGTAGCTTAAAGAGAGACCCCGAGGCTAAGATACTGCTGCATTCTGGCACAAACACAGCTCAGTCATGCAGCTTTCTTGGAACTACTTCTATCACGAGCTCATCTTTATAATCTCACAGAAGCAGTAAGCAGATAATGCCAATGAATAGTAGCAGTGTGTGCTATTTCCAGGCCCCTTCTGAGTAAGGATCTTCCCCACCTTTGTGGTATTTTACAGGGAATCAGGCCCTAACTCAGGAACACTGTGAAGTGTAGGTACAACTATTAACTCCCAATTCCTGTCTTTGCAGCTCAGAGCAGAAGTGGCAGGCTTGACAAGGAATTTCTTAATGCTGCAAACAGTTCACCCAGGACAAACTCACAATTATCTATTCACCGGGGAATGGTTGTCTGAAAAGAGAAGAAAGGCAACATTTTAGTTTTGTTGTCTTTGTGACTCGTTCATTGAAAAGTCAGTGTTTTTCAGCTCCCCTATCTCCATTTCCCATGGTAGAACATATATTTCATGTTGACAAACTTTTTAATTAAATGTCCTTAGTTTTCACTGTTGTTTTAGCATGGGAAAAAATAATCAAACCAAGTTACAAAACAAAGCAGAAGGCAAGATCTTTTAATCTTCTTGGTGCCCTGGGAATCACACAATATTCCAAACTTGTCAGAGCAAAGTATCAGCTAGTTTCCAGAATGTAATATAATCCACAAGCTAGGCCTTGAAAAATCCATTTGCTTACTTGCCTCTAACAAGGGAAGTTGCTTTTCTTGGTGAACTAGTAAGAGGGGTATTCATCATTATATGAACACCAATCTTTTCTTTAATACAGCCACATGAAAGCTGTCCTGTACAAAGCTGAATTAATAATGGTAGCTGAGATAATACTATTCTCCCATCCAACCTGTAGGCAGCCTGGTCCAAGGCCACTGCTCACAGCTTAACGAATCACCAGCAAAAAAAAAAAAAAACCCTGATGTGATCTGTGGTGCTTTCACTTTCTGGGCAAAGCTTTAACCAAAGAAAGCACCTGAACCATGCTGTATTAAATTAAATCACAAAGTAGTGAAGTTGGGAAAGGACACACACACCTAGAAATCTCAGGTCTCTGAAAATGTGAAAGACAAAAAAAATAGAGGAAAATGTCATGTGTCTGGTAGTACAGAAGACATCAGAATCAAACATCAACAAGAAAAGTAAACAAAGTGTGAATTTAACATCCACTGGCTTGTCAGCAAGGAAGCGCTTCTTCCAAGAGTGAAAAATGTTATGTCATTGCTTAAGTCTCTTATATCTCCTTTCTCTGGTTATCAGATATTCACTGAAATTTCCAAAGTGGCCGCAAGTGGAGCCTGTCCTCCCTAGCAGAGAAGCAACTGCAGTTATGTATCAAATGATAAGCCCCAAGTAAGTGGGGGGCTTATTTTCTAAGATACTTTGCCTGACAAGCAGAAGCTTTGTCTCCTCAGGATCTTGTGCAGTGTTTATCTTGGCTTAGCTCTGGTCAGCTGAGCTAGCCACCTCCATGGACACTAGTTAATAGCCAGCTGTTGTCTCTGCCCAGTCCCTGGCCACTTTAACAATATCCCTGAAGTAAGAGCAAACTCTGAAGTCATCACCTGGTGGGTTTAACCAAGAATCATAGAATACATTGAGTTGGAACGGACCGATCAGGATCACCAACTCCTGACCCCGCACAAGACACCCTAGGAATTCCAGCCTGTGCTTGAGAGCATTGTCCAAATGCTCCTTGAACTCAGACAGGCTTGGTGCTGTGACCACTGCCCTGGGGAGGCTGTTCAGAGCCTGATCACCCTCTGGGGAAAACGTTTTCCTGATATCCAACCTAAACCTCCTCCGACTCGGATTCATGGCCTTCAGAACTTCTGCAGCCTTTGCCCACGTGATAAAGAAGGTAGAAACCTCAGTTTTTCCTTCTCATAGGGCTCTGCGGCCCCGAGCACGGCCTCAGCCAGGCTCTGGACCAGGCATACGGCTGGAGAACATGGGAGAGGAGAGGAGGGGTACAGGGAGGGCCGACCCGAGCGCCCGCGGCTCAGCCCGCCCCAGCAGCCCCCAGCCGCCCTCCCGCTCCCCGGGCCCCGCTCCCGAGCCCCGGGGGCAGGGGAAGCCCCTACCTTGAGGCTGACGGCCGGGAGCTCCATTGCAGCAGCCCCGGGACCGCCGGCGGGGCCGCTCACGTGAGGCAAGGCCGAGCGAGGGGCCGGCGAGG
>VWZV01004563.1:0-67645 GCA_013397155.1 Irena cyanogastra
ATATTATATTATATTATATTAATAATTCTACTTCAACAGAAAGAATTTAAGAAAAATACGAACTACATTTAAATTGCTTTCTGTGTGCGGGACATATTCTGTTAAAAATGTGACAAGAAGAAATAAAATTCTGTTAATATGTTTTCCTTTCAAGTCCTTCAGAGTGGATAACTCACACTGTGTGCACCAAATTCTACTAAAAGCAGATTCTAGTTATACTGTTAATTTCTTCCCTCCAAATCCATGAGCTTATAAAACAGCAATGAAGTAAACTATGTAAATGAAAAACTTTATAAATTAGCTTCTGCTAACACAAATCCTCAGAGTGTCAGGTGCAACTGCTGGATATTTACATCGCTCCCCAGAAAGGGTGACCCGGTCACAGGGAATTGTTACAACTTCACTGCCAGACATGCTGAGAGCTGGGATCTCATGAGCCACTTCTCAGTTTTCATACTGTTTCACACGGTGGGATCAAAATGTGGGCATTTTTCTGATCCTGAAGTGGCAGCAGTAGTTTCTAAAATATTTTAACACTATCAGCAAGACCTATAAAAATGCTAAGTATTTATTTAAAAAATGACCTAATATACTTCCCAGTAGCTCCTTTAAGAAGCTCTCTACAAGGTGGTTTTTTTTCAAAAAAATAATTTATGAACAGGCATAAAAGCTAAAAAAAAAAACAGCTTAAAAAAGATTTTTTTTTCCATTTTTAAGAATAAAATGCTGTTCTCTGTCCTTCTGTACTTGTTATTTTCTGTCCTTTAAAACAAAACAAAACAAAACAAAACAAACAAACCTTATAAACCTTATTTAGGCCAGATTTCAGATAATTAAGTTTCCAATCTGAATTAGTTTCCAACTCGGTAGCTAGTTCTCAGTTATAGGTGTTAGAAGCTAACACTTTCAGAAGAACATAACTGCTAGAAAACAATTCTAAATTGTTAAAACTCAAAAAAATCATCTGTGACAGCTAAATTAAAGTAGGTTCTAAGCTATGCCTAATCACTTTTGTTTTCATAAAGGTCATAATGCTCTAAACTACAGGCAAAAGCAATGTTTCTTGCAGTTTTTTAATACACTCACATGCAAAACAGATTTTTATACTTGTTTTCTTCTCTGAATTTTACCTTTTAAGCATATAAAGCATGAGCTCATTTCATTGGCGTGGGTAATTTAGGGGCAAGTGGGTGACTCTGGCCTGTTTCCCCACAATGAAAGCTAATTTAATATTTTTTTACTTTGTAGATCTACTAAACAATTTCTATCTCTGTGTTCCTCTGGTGATAGGACTCCCTTGCAGCCCCCACTGCTGGTGCTGCAGCACCTGTGCCCTGTACAGTGTCTCAAAGTACCTGTTAAGACATGAAAAATCTGAGCTACTCTTTCCTTATGTAATTAGCCTGCAGATTAATTAGCCTTCAGCTTTAATTAGCCTTCAGATTTTTGTTTAAATGATGTGCACTTTCTGTCTTTTCGAAACAAACCCGACAGCCTGATGTACCATAACCCAGTCGTGCACTTTACATGTCCTGAGACCTGACTTGAGCAGCAAATCTTTGCTATGCCTCAGTATGTTTGTACTCTGTATTTTGTTACTTTCCACAGCAATAAGGACAGTGGATAGAATATAATTGATGTACTCTTTCTCATATTGATGTGGCAAAATTTGAAAAAAGGTTTAGTGAAGAATGGTTTAGTGAAGAATGGTTCACTGGTTTAGTGAAGAATGTGCCTGTCCCTGGCAGAGGGCTTGGAACTAGTTAATCTTTAAGGTCACTCTAACCCAAAACATTCAGTGATTATATAACAAAAATACTAAAATTATTATAATACAAGAAAAACACTTGAAAATCTCCATCTTGTTTTCATACAGTTGTGAATGTCTTCTTGCATTCTGGAAGCATTTCCTACTTCCTTTATTGCTTTATTCCATCAATAGAGATGTATTTGTAATATTGAGTAAGAAATGAATAAAATTTAACTCTTCATTAAAAAAAAATAAGGAAATTCTGACTTAAGTTTCCTTTCCAGGGCAATATGGATCATAAGACCTCTGGGTTTTAGTTAACACTACTTGAAATACAAGTTTCATGCTAATAGCATACACAATAACAAAGAAAATCAAAGCTTATCTTACTCCATTTGCAGGTTTTTCAGGCCAGTACTGTGAAACAGAAATGAATGCATGTGATTCAGCTCCCTGCTTGAATGGTGCTGTTTGTCAGAGTGATGTCAACAGCTATGATTGCCTTTGCCCTGAAGGTAAGTTGTTCAAAATAATTTATTTTTATTATTTTTGACAATTTTCAAAATTGCCTGCAGTTTGCAAAACATCTTCTTGACAGGCTTCAAAGCTGTTGTCAAAACTTCCTTTCTATGAAAGTCATTCATTCCTTTCCAAAGTCTTGTTGGCATCTTTGTTCACCAAGTCAATGTGTCTACCAAAACAACCATGATCATCTAGACTGGAGACAAAGTAAGAATGGAGACAAATATACTTGTAAATGCTACCTTTTTTTCAGACAGAACATAATGATTTTAGCAAAGATGAAGCAGTGGAGAAAACACAAATGAGCAGTACATGAATTCCATAGAAAATGTCATCAATAAGCTTACAAAAATTAATTTACCTTCATTAATAATGTGCAGATTTCTCACTAATCATAGTAAGCTACAATGGTCATAATGACTTTAACAGGCCATCATTAAAAAAATGTATTAGAACTTTCACAGACAAAAATAATATTATTTTCAGCACCTGTGGTCCCTTTAAAAATGCACACTGCTCATTGTTATCAGTACTGTATGAAAAAAATAGTGATTTCAGTAAAAAAATCAGTCAAAGAAAAACTAAAATGTTTTAAAACACTCATAGTTTCTTTCTGAAATGCTTTCACAAATGGATTCTTTATGAATATTTTTAAATGGATTTTTAGTTAAAATAAACCCAAGGTTGTCATTTATAACTTGGTCTGTTCTATGTTTTAAGTTTTTTATCTTAATCTTCAAATTCTACTGTTTTCTAAATATGGACTCCTGGTAGCTGATTTCATAGCTGACAATATTTCAGGTATGAATGTATTAATACAGGCATTCCAGTGGTGATAACTTCAGAAACTCATCACAAGAGGTGAAATTGCCACAATAATTCTCATAAGTACAGCCTCTGTCATTAGTTAGCCTAAATTAGAAGCCAAAAGATATTGGATGGTAGCTGGAAATTAACCTTGGAAAAGATAATTTTGCTGTTTAAGGCTGCCTGACCCTGACCAGCTTATACAAAAATAAATTTTGGCATCCAGATTACTAATTTTGCGGCTTACATGTTACCTGTGAGACATGGGTCTGATTAAACTTTAAATGCAAATAAGAACTGTTATTTCATACATTATTAATGAATTAAGGGTAATTCTAAAGTTTTATGACTTAAGGATCAGTGGAAATTGGTTCCATGGTCAGTTTGAGAAATTATAGGAATATAGCTGCACTGAGGGTACTGATAGCTTAGCATTAGTCATGGTCTTCCTGCAGCCATGGCCTGTGACAGCACTAATGACACTCATTTTGTAGCATGACCATGAATTAGAACACATTTACAAGAGCATGAAATGTCAGATATTAGAGAGGAGATTTTCTAGCAATTTCAACTACAAAAAAAACACTGTTGGACCTCTGAGTTTGCTAAAAGTTGTCATGACACAAGAAACTGGGGTAGTTTCGTCTGGAGAAGGGGAGGCTCAGGGGAACCTCACTGCTCTCTATAACCACCTGAAAGGAGGTTTTATTGAGGTGGGGGTCTGTCTCTTCTGCCATGTCTCTAGTGAAAGGATGAGAGGAAAAGGCCTTAAATTGTGTCAAGGGAGGTTCAGATTATATATTAATAAGAAAAAAATCACCGAAAGACACTGGAATAATTTCCCAGGGAGGTAGTGAAGTCACTGTCTCCGGAAGTGTTCAAGAGGTGTCCGCATGTGTCACTTGGGGAGATGGTTCAGGGGTGGTTGTAGTGATGCTGGGTTTTCAATTGGACTGTATGATCTGGAAAACCTCTTGCAACATTGATAATTCTGGGGTCTGTAAAACAAATAAAGAAAAAGTAGAAAGGCAATTATTTGAGAACTGATTTTAAGAGAGATTTTAAGAGTTGATTTTTATTTTGACAGCAGATGTCCAAATCCCAATCTCACTTCATCTGTAATGTTGTCAAAATGGCAGCAGACACATAACTCATAAGTTCTTAAGTCCTGGTAAATATACTGAGTCTTAAATTTGTGCTTTCATTTATTGACTCCTTTTAAATCATATTTGACAGAAAAGAAAGCATTTTCCTATTAATGACAGAGCAGAAAAAACTTTCATAATGATCTTTCCATAAGGATTCAAGATCATTTTTTACAAGAGTAAATTGAAAACAAGGGACCTAAAGACACTGCATTAGAAAAATAAGACACAGATAGAGCTGAATAATGCATAGCTCTTTGGTTTTATTTCCAAGGATTTGAAGGCCTGAACTGTGAAATCAACTTTGATGAGTGCACTTATGGCTTCTGTAAAAGCAATTCAACTTGTTTAGACCTGGTTGCAGACTACAGCTGTGCTTGTCCTCCAGGATTCACTGGTAAGATTTCTTTTAACTTGGAAAAGATGTTAAATAGTTAAACTATTTATTTTCTTTTCTGAAATTAATTGCACTTTGTTCAGTGTTTTAGGATTATTAAAAATAAAATCATCTCAGGGTTCTGTGTGATATAACATTTTAATTTCCCACCTAATATGATAAAAATGAAAGCAGTGCATATATGGAAAGGAAAACTATTTTGCATAGAAGAAAAAAATTGTTCGAAAACACCTAGTCTATGAAACATAGGTAAGCAAGTAGCTGGTGCCAATATTTTTCAGAAGATTTTTGTCACAGCCATACTTGATTGAGATGGTAACAATAACACAATTTTAGAAAAATGACACTTTGTTCTCTCTTTGCAAACAAAGGTGCCATCAGATCCTTATGATAAACTCTTCTAAGTTGCACAATTATTTGTGTGTCTAACAGGTTTAATAAAATAGCTCTTGCATCATGAAGAGTCTTCAAGGCTCTGTTTTCTGCCAAAAGCAGCTAACAGGATCATGGGGAAATCAATACAGCTGTCTCCAAAAATATGCCATCTAAAGAACTCTGTCAGGCACTGAGCACTGACTTTCAGAGTCAGAAAGACTGATTTCAGAGAGGCAAATGGAGCAGCATTAGTTATGAGTAGTAACAGGAAGACAAGCAGTGGCAGTCTAAGAAATCATACATAGTTAGTGGATCTTGTAATAAAAAGCCAAACACGTTTGTCCAGAGAGCTCAAAATGTGTGGGGGCCAGTGTAGAGAAAAGGAAGAGATGTATTATGGAGAAATGAAAAGTCAAAGAAGCGAGTAGAACAGTGAAGGATGAGGAGGCAAAATTAAGTCAGTTGTAAATAGAGCATTTCTGGTCAGTAGTAGCAGCAGTGACATTCAGTTCAGAAATTCTTCATTCATGTTTTGCAATGGTTAAAAGTAGGAAGATGGGACATAAGGAATCTAAGACAATATACAGGGATTTAGAATCTGTGAAAGTAATAGTAGTTGCAATTGCCACCACCATCTGTGAGTTTTCATGCAAATGTACTCTTATATTATTCAGCATTATAAAACTGAGATGTATTTCCTCCAAGATCTTATTCTCCATTTTACTTGAGTAACTGGCTTTGTTGTCATGAGTTTGTATAGTATGTCTATTTTGCATCAATTTTGAAAATAACAGAGGTGATTACAAAGTGTTTGTTTCTATAGATAGAGGAAGTTTAATGCAAAAATTTTAAAAGAAGAAGCTTTTAAAACTTTCTCCTGTACTGCTAGAATCAAAATGTCTAATTCTTATCCAGGAGGTTGATAACAGTCAGTTTGAACTGGGTAATTCAGGGAAAGTTGTTAATTTGAAAATACAGCAACACTATTTTGAGATGTGTTGGAGTCCACATCATAGAACTAGAACTACAAATTAATATGTGTGTGTGTGTCACTAAGGAAGCCTGGGACAGAGTATGTGTTTCTTAGGAGGAACTTTTTATCCTATGTTCTGGATATATTTGCATCATACTGATGCAAACAGTTTGCCAGTAACATCCTTATTGATTCCAAGACAAGAAGGATTCAGGATCCGTCAACAGTAAAAAAGTTACAAATGAGTTATAAGTAGACTGTACTGGATACCTTGAGGCCTATATTGAAGTCATAGAAGTTCAGATGACAGCATAATAGGCTAGTATGAAAAAAAGCTCGATTTTCCTGCATTTCCTACATGAGAGACTTGCCATCACGAATGTGCTATTGATCTAACTTCATATTGCCTTTTTTTGCGAGACAAGACATCTCCCACAAGAAAAAAATAAGCCAGCCTACTGACTGCAAGTAGGAATAGGGATGAGGGTCCTCCTGATTACATTGAATATTTTCATCTGTGCTCATACTTTTTGTACAATTGATTCACAGTCAGTCATTGTGGATCTCATTAGGTCTTCTCTCTCCAAGCCTTCCAACTACTGCTTCAGCCTCTCTACAAAGAGTCTGTGATGCAAAATACTGGATATTTGGGCTTCTCTCTTCTACAAAAGGCAAACAGTGGCAAAAGGGTGTTCCTTGTTCTTCTGAGTTTTAAGATTTATATAAATGGCACGCAAAGATATTGCTAGAGTAACAGTGATACACTCAAAAGCTATTTAAGGGCTAAAGGAAAAGTAGTGTGTATATATATGAAATTTTCATCCACTTAATATTTAAGCAATATAGAAATTGCATAATTAATGTAGAAAAGCACCATAAACAGAGCAGTTAGCTGGTAACAGTTAGCTCTGATGAAGACACAAGTTAAAAAGTTCATCAACAGATCTGGTAACATCCTGTCAATCACACTTTGTAGTCTTCTGATGAGACTTGATCAAGGAAGTAACATTTGAAAAAGTCCACTAAATGTATAAAACTGATTTTTACCTTTTATTTTCTTTTAAACACGCTTCTGTTTTCCTACCATATTGAAAGCAATTTCAGAAAAAGTTTACCTTTAGCATCTTAGCTAGTCAGGTGCAAAATTGTGTTATGCCTGGTTGTTTGCTTATTTTCCTGTTTACTCTCTGTGTGTGGTGACATCAGTTCAGATCAGGATCACGTGCTTCATGCACTAAAGCTCTGATGAAAGGGCAGCATTGGACAGGAGGGCCTCCTTGAATGGCCTTGGATGAATCCCTTTTGAACCAGGCTGTGGTGCTCCACAGGTGGTGGATCTTTGTCCTTCCCTGAGAACAGAGCTGGGAAGAGGCAGTGCCATATGTGCAACAACGAGCAGGGCTGGACGGTGGAAATGACTCTCTCCTGCTGAGGAAGGCCAGCACGACAAGAACACCCAAAATATCTGAGAGTCTTGAGAGGAACAGGGAGCCCTCTTGCAGCTTCTGCTGCCAGCTGATTTGTTTGTTGCTGAAAGGGTGAGCAGCAGAATTCTGGCAGCCTTTGGAATGTGCTGCATGGAAATTCCTTTAATCTGTCCAAGACAGGCAGGTCCTGAGAAAGACCAGGAAAATACTTTCTCTACAATCAAATCTTGCTCTCAAATGCCCTCTCGTGGTAATCTGCATACACAGGGTTATGGTAATTATCCTGTAGTAAAGAGCTACTGGACAAATGGACAGATAGGAAAACTGCTACCTCCTTCCCTCACAGTATTTTATTTGATTTTGCCAATTACAGGGGTTTTGAGAACATCTGGAAGTTGAGATAGGTAAAGGCAGTCCAAGTCTGTTAAACTGGCCAGCCTCGAAAATTAGAAAACATCTTGCTCAACACATACAAACCTGAACATAGGTGAAGCAGGGAATTTTAATATTGAACAGTGGGACACCTTTAGTCCATCAGGTAGTAAGGCACCTCGAATTAGAACATCAATGGGAGAGTGTTGAATTTATCCGTGATAGAGAAGGAGGAGGTAGTTTTATGAGGTGTGATTACTGACCACTGTCATTATTTGAGTGGATTTTCTCTGTTTTTTTCTCTGGTAATATAAGTAATTGAAACTAAAGAACTCCATAATTCAGTGGTTTTGGATGAGAAAGCATGGGTTTTTAATCTTAAATAAATTATAGGATTATATTTTTTCCATCGTAAAACCTTTTCCTTTTTTAAATGTTGGAAGAGGTGAATTCAATTATTTATTTATTTAATTACTAATTAAAAGGATTTCAAAGCTGTTCATGTGTATGAATAAGCCCTATGCTAGTAAGGTGACACTAGTGAACACTGGGTAGAAAAAAATTTGATTTCAAAGTGACTTTTACTTCGCACTGAATTTTGTAGTTGTAGTTTATATGCAGGAGATTCTTAATCTGGCTTCCTCACTTATATCAAGGTCCATATGAATCCTCTGTGTGTAAAATGATCCTTCCTCTAAATTTTGCCCATGTCACATTAATGTTTACCATTATAATGAGACAGTATGAATCAACAGTCAGAATCTACCGTCAATCACACACTTAAATTTACACAAGAGATTAAATAAATATGCAAGCCTTTTTATATGCTTTCTGGAGATCAAGTCTATATAGTTTCCTCTGTCATGTCTCATACTATTGGACTTTAGGAATTCTGTGGTAGATATGGTGGCTAAGCAAGTGGACACTGCAACACTGAACATTTGAAAACCAAAATTATACAAAGATGTGCAAGGTCTTGCAGCTCAGCTCAAGCCATCACAAGAGATAAGATAATATCTTTCTCTGGCCTTTCAAAAATCTTTCCTGTGTATTCTTTTCCTGTGGTATTCTAATCTTTGCTTTCAATAAGCCTGCAAAAGCTGGTCTATTTCAGACACGTTTTGCTTGACATAGATGATTTTAGTTACTATCAAGACAACTGCACAGTACAAATGTATTGAGTCAGTACACGCTCTTTTTCTTGTTAATCATGAAAGGTACTTTCCAAAACAATTCAAAGGAAAAAACTGGCCTGAGAGATCTACCTCTACCCAAAAGGAGGTTCTAGCAGGGTGGGGGTTGTCACTAGCTCCTAGACAGCTACTGACTGAGGACACAGCTGCACCAGGGGAGGTTCAGGTTGAACATCAGGAAGAATTTCTAAATGGAAAGGGTTGTCAAGCATTGGAAAGGGCTGACAGGGAAGTGGTGGAGTCAATAACACAGGAGATGTTCAAGAAATGACTGGACATGGCCCTAAGTACTATGGTTTAAGTTGACATGACGGTGATTGGTCAAAGGTTAGACTCAATGATCGTGGAGGTCTATTCCAACCTAATTGATTCTGTGATCTCTGGAGGCTCCCCCATCCTTAGAGTCAGTCACAGAAACTCAGTCTTGCTTGCATCTCGTGCATCAGAAAATTGTTCCACATCAATCAGCCCTTATGGCCACCACAGAAGGAGCTCAAAAGCCAGATCTTTTCTGTGATGTCCCCTAATGACTGAGTTCATTTAAACAACATGCCTCAGTCTGAGCTCTAGTCAAAGAGCTAAGGTTTTTCAAACCAAAACAAAACCTGGAAGCTGATGACTGGAGAGAGGAATGGTTCCCCAGGCTCGTGGCCAGCAGAGCTCTGACTCATAGCAGGAGTGAAGGGCTGACTTCCTTTCCCCTGCTCAGCTGGAGCAGTGCAGATGGGCTGCTGGTTTCCACAAACACTGTGAATGGCAGGCTGCTGAGGGCAGGCTTCCCACAGTGGGGTGTGCCAACTTAACATGCTGGAAAATAAACAACATTTATGCATACATGGAAATGTATTCACGATGTACTTCTGAGTTATTAGAGAATATTTATTGTCATGTCATGTGTAAGAGTACCTGCTTTCCTTGGAAAGAATTCAGGTTAGAACACTTGGGGAAAAAATGAAGTAGAGTGCAGAAAAATCTATTTAAGTTTCATCATGCTGCAAATTACGTTGCATAAAAATTTTGATAAAATAATACATAAAAGTTAATGAGTTGCATGAAAGAAAAGGAAATCAATTGATTTTTTCCAGTCATTTTAAATATAAGCAAAGTTGCTCATTTTTTTAGTGTGAGAAATCAAATGGCACATTTTTCCAATAGTATTCCATCTGCAAATACTAAGCATGATTGGTTTAAATTAGAGGGTGAATAATAGTAGTTGCAACTGCTTGACAAAAGACAAGTTAATTATTCAATCAAAACTTCAATAAGCTTTTATGGAATTTACTTTATCTTAGTTCTTCTGAAGGAGTTATGAGATTATTTTTGTATTCCAGTTTATCCCCATTATTTCAGGTATAATGGTAAGTTTTTTTAGTAGTGATTCCAACTGTCATGCGTAACGTAATGTATGTAGAACATCCATTAATATCTTTCTGGGCATGACTATGTACTTAATTAGTTTTAGATAAATTGGAATATAATCATTTTATATGAATAGGCCTGATTTTCAATTTTAAAAATGTTGTCAGTTGCTAGGAGGCTCTTATAAAATAAAAAAAAGGAAAACCAATCATGTCTAGAAAAGATCATACGGTGATTATTAGGCTGAAATTTTTAGTCTTCCTGTGTTACTGTGGAAGATCAACCTAATTTTTCCTTAACTCCATATTTTTTCTGTGTTAATGTCATTGATGACACCATACAATAAACAGTAATATGTCAGCAGAGTGAGGACCACTTTTATTTTTACATCTGAGTGCACCTGAAAAATAAAATGTGATTATGGAGACACAATTTCAATCAAAATTTTTGTTATAACTGCCTCAAGAATTCTGTTAGGACTTAATTTTCTGTGATGACCTGAGCTATCAGTGAATAAACCCTGACATAAAAAAATCAACCTCCAAAAAAGCAACTTCCCCAGTGCACATTTTTCATCCCTTACAGACATTTTGTTAATGAATTTGAGAAACAGAAGTGGCATCTTAGATAAGAATGGTTATATTTAGGGTGTGCTTAGTTTTTTTTCTAGTATGTGGCTCTTCTTCTGAAGAAAATCCACCGAATTATTGATATTGGAAAAAGTCTGTTGTTCAACACTGCCTCTGCAATACCAACTAGCATAATAGGTTTTGATACTAAATTATATTTACCACTATATCCTGGGTTGCCTTTGTAGACAATGAAACAATTATCTTTTGCCATGCTTTGCTTTGATACAGCCATACTATAAATGATACGACACTATCAGTTTTGGTATGACCACATTAAATAGGAGCATCATTTGCTGCCACCTTTAGTAACTTGGTGACTTTTTTTTGTTCTTTACTCTTTGGCTTTTTTTTTCTTTGTCATGATTCTTTTTTTCTTTATTTTCTGTGGATGGCCCATCCTTAGCAGTGTTCAGGACCAGTTTGGATGGGGCATCATGCAACTTGGTCCCATGGAAAGTGTCCCTGCCCATGATATGGGGTTGGCAATAGATGATCTGTAATGTCATTTCCAAAATAAACCATACCATGATTCTATGGATCTAACATCAACCTGGCCACTAGACAAGTCCTGAGGCTCTTGCTCTTAGCTTGATGCCTAGTGGCTAGTAATGGCAGTGCCATGTATACTGAGCCTCATGGCTGCAGTGGTGATAGTGGGAACATTACCCCACAGCTTGACTCTCTTCACTTAAATTGTGAGTTGACCAGACACTACTGAGGAGTCTTGAGGCAGGAGGGAAAATGTTTTAAATGCAGAATGATGTTTTTTAAAGCTGTTTACACAACTTTCATAAAAAGATTTTTTTTCCTTTGGTACTTTGGTAGCCAGGCAAGAAATGGAATAGCATTGGCTATTTGCTGAAATGGAGGAGCATTGGCTATTTGCTCTGGTAACAATAAAACAACACCTTGCACCTAGTTATCCTGGTAACCTCCAAAACCTCCAGTTACAGGACATACACATTTCACATGATGACAGCAATGCTACAGAGCCTGGGTGCCTCAGGCTGGGCTGTTACTATTGCAGAAATATACCTGTCTCACTAAATTGTTTTGATGTTTTCCCAGGAAAGACACAGAGAGGGCTAAAGGATGAGTGTATTTATTCTGCAAGTCTTCTAACAATCCACAGATTGCTGGTAGTATGCTCTATATTAGGTCTGTGTACCAGAAGGAAGTTAATGTTGGCCATTAACCACCTTGTACTGAACCTAATTACTCTAGTTTTGATTAAAGCACACAATGAATCCAAAAGCATTCAATCCTGATTTGAATGCACGAAAAAAAGCCAGAATTTCTCTGGCATTTTTTTCTAGTAGTAATCACTATCAGATTTAGAAGTTTATATTAAATATTTTATTTAAATTTTTGTCTTCAACTTTGAGCTATTGCATCTCATTACCTTTTCTATAAAAAATGAAAAAGCTCTTGCTACTCAAGTATTTTTTCTTTGTAAAGATACTTACAAACTGTAATCAAGTCACTTTTTGGTTTTGTTTCTTCTAAATGAAACAGATGGAGCTCTTTAAGCCTTTGCCAACAGCATGCTTTCTTCAGTTGTTGAATAAATTGTGTAGCTTTTCTTGCATCCTTCCCACTTATTTTTAAATATGGAACATTCTAATCAATGTTTTATGCAGAGGTATTTTACACATCAATGTTCGCTTTTTGTTTTATTTAAATACGTCTGAGGTTTTGTTTTTTTTTCTCAGAGCACTGCAATAGTGTTCTATGCTGAGGTCTTCAGCAGTCCTTTTCAAATTTCTTTTGTTGTTTCCCCACATACAGCTCAACTACAGTTCAGTAGCTATAATCTGCATGTTTTTTTCTGTGCTTATATCTGAAAACTACAAGTGACCAGAAGTGACCTGCAGCACATTGAAAAATGTACTGTTTAGCTAAACAAAAGTTATCACAAGATTTCACTTGGTGCATAGGCTTGGTCACCTGTGGAAAGGAGATACAGGAAAAGAAGTGAGAGCGAAAATCAGGTATCTGTTTAAAAGTCAGTGATGAAATAATAGAGTAAGGACTTTTCACATTAGCCTACAGAAAAAGAGACTCAGGCAAGTATAGAATGCCTCATTTGCCTCATCAGGGTTTTCTTGTGAGAAAGATTTGAGGGGTGAACTCAGATGGAATGTGCCAAAAGCTATACTGCCTTCTTTGGAAGATTAGGCCTCAGTATCTGTCCCTCTGAAATTTTAACCATGTATATGTGTTGGTGTGCAGGAATAAAGTGTTTCTCTCTTCCTGCTAGTGTGAACACTTTTATCCTGCTTCTCTTGTCTGCTGTGAGTCTGGGCTCACCTCTCTTCTATACCACTAACGTAGAAATGTGTTTTGATGGAAAAATAGAGACACAGATTTGGATAGAAGCACTATGTTCCAAAATCAGAGCCCAGTTATCACACACCAAGTAACTTAAAACCTTTACCATATAGCAAAGCAAGTTTCCAGACAATACAACTCATTACACAAAGATAAGTCTTCGGACCTCCTTCAGTGTTACAAACAGAATTTGTACCCTGTAAACTACATGATCACAACACTTGAACAAAATACTAACTATAATTGGTTTCTTTCTTATCTCAGCAAAAAAACATATAATGTACTATGTTGCTTTCTCATCTATGTATCTTTTTAAAGAAGTCCAAAGATTCCTTATTTTCTTGGGGGAATCTTCCCAGTGTGATGTTATAGTAACCATTACAAGGATTTCCGTATTGTCTAATATTTCACTGCAGTTTAAATGCATTGCTTCTCACCCTGCCTACTATGAACACAGCAAACTGATGACTTTTGCAAGAGTACTTTCTTATTTTATGATTGCCATCACATTTCTATTCAAATTTTCCTTATTTGGGCTTTATAGGCCCATTTATTTTGTTCATCCTAAAAGGTCATGCATTTGAGCTGTTTGTCATGCCTGACATGCTCATATGGACTCTCATTTCACCCAAAATTTTCTTAAATGCACCTCACTGCACAATGCAAAGCACTCCAAAAGTAGCATTACTCAAGTTAAGCTTCTAACTGGATAAGTTCTTTTTTATGTATCCCAGGAAACTATTTGTTTTAAAACAAAATTCTGGTGTTTGTTCCTACTTCACTTGTGATTTTCTGTATCGTATCTTCTCTTCTGATCAGATTACATGGGTTATATTAAACTCTATCTTCAATTGATTGAAATTCATGAGGACTTCTATTCCTGTTCTTCAATGTACCTTTTTGTTTGGCCATCAGTAAGCTTACTTTGCTGCCCACTGTCTAGATTGTTGAAAAAAGTTCAGTGTAATTGAGTGGGCAGTAGATTTCTTTCAAAACCTGTGAAATTCATTCATCCAGCCTGGTAGCAAAACCACTGATAACTAATGCATCAATTCAGCTTTCCATAAAGTTTTATTCATCTGATAATATTCTCTTATAGTTTCTGTTTTATTATCCCATTTACTGGGATTTCACAAAAAATAGCAGAAACTTTAGTGAACAGAAGAAGCATGACATTTGCTACTAGGTTTTGTTATCCAAAAAGTGTGCAAATTTAATGTAGAAAGGAATCAATTTGCTTATATAAGGCCCATTTTTTAAACTTTTTTTTTAATATTTCTAGGTTCTTGCAAATAAACACTTTAAAACTTTTCCCAATATTTCTTACAGGAACAGAAGTTTCACAAATGGATTTATAATTTCATGGATTGGCCTTTTATTCTTTTCCTAAAGGCTGATTTTAGTGAGTCTTCAGTACTTTACCTATTTTTCACATGTTGACAAAGAAAACTAATGAGTTTTTGTCCACTAGTACCCAAGGCTATAGTTCATCAGACCAGCCTATCTGACTATTTAACTCACCTGAAAGTTCTACAGCTTTTCTTCTGTATTCAACACTGAAGTTTTGCCCTTTAATCATAAGTATTAATTATGATAATGACCTGCTTTACAGCTGGTCTTTTTACCGATGCAGAAGAAGCATTGAACAATTTCGCATGATTTCCATTATCAGTAGCCATCCCTCTTCACTGGGTGGCAAACTGCATCTTTCCTTCATCTTCGATGTCAGGTACATACAGCATAATTTCTTGCTACCCTGACCACCCTATAATAGATACGTGCTTTTGCTGCTCTGTTTCCATGCCTGCATATTTATGTTGTACTTTTTAGTTTATGCTTAGCAACTTGACCTGCTTTTTTGTCAGTTGGGCTTTTTTCATGCTTTGAAAACTAGGAAGTGTAGTGTTGGTCTCCTAATATCCAGTGTCTTTCTCCCACAAAAAGGAAGTTTGTCCTTGTGTACTTATAGCAAGCAGTAGCTTTCTTAATTACCTTTTTAAGGTTAAAGGTTCACTCTTTATTGGGTTTCAAATCAGAATTTCTCTACATTCTTTGCAGTTCTTCTGAATTCCCTCGTTGCTATGTTATTTACCCTCCTCTCCCTTTCCATGGATTTTGACTGCTTTCAGCCAAGTGTTTTCACATTTATTATAATCAGAGAGTACTTTTCCCGTTAGCTTTGAATCAAGTAACTTGCAGTTACCTTTTCCACTATGGCATGAAAAATTGCCAATAGTACATTCTAATATCTTCGAATTTTTGAATGATGATTCCTTTCAAAAATTATGGGTCTGTAATTAAATACCCTATGGGTCCAAGTCCTGTAGTGTTAAGGATTCTGCTAGTTCTTTTAGCTATTTAAAAACAACAACAAAACAAAGCAACAACAGAAAAAGCCACAAGCTATAAAAAATTTAAGGTTCCTTTAAACTGATTCTACTGGATTTGTGATCTGTATTTAATCATTAAATATAGCATATATATGTCACTGGGCAATATTTTCCACAAAATGTCAAAGTCTTATCTGGTTTCTATAATTATCCTTGTCTATGAGCTTCTGCTTCCATCCCCTTAAAACTTTTTCTTAATATTGTGGTTTTTTTCCTTCTTCTATCTTCTCACTTTCTCTCCTGCCCATTTAATTTGATTTTTGTGTACAATTTATTTTCACCTGTTAGCTGAAAGTACGTCACATGGTTAAGGAAGACAAAACTGAAAGGTGATGCTCTCTGTCATATGTGTATTTAATGTTGTAATGCGTCTATAATCGTCCAAACTCTGTTTGTCCAAAAGGCACCCCAGAAACCCCACATGATCCTTTAATTCTACTCCTTAGACTGAGGTTCCTGGGATTCATTACCTATCTGGTCTATCTGATGTAAGTGATACAAGGAACCTTCCATAATTTCTACACAGAACACCAGCAAAAGTTCTGCTTCTCCACATCAGTGATAGTCACAATTTTCCTTCTCTGTCATTGGCTTAACTTCTGGTATTCATGTGAGCTCCTAGTCCATATATATCTGTCCCATCTATTTTTGATCCATTTTTGTTGAGAAAGATCCCAGCATTATTTATAACAGCCTAGGTAGGGATTGCCCTAAATTAATGTAGCGCACAACAGAGAAACAGGAGACTGGGATTTATTTGGTATGTCCAATGAGTTACCCATTTTCATAAGACGCCTGTTCCATTGTCTTCTAAATTTTCCACTCCATGCATCTTCTGTACATTTGCCTATATTTTTATTGTTTCAGATTTGTATAAATTTGAATTACAGCTCAATTGAATCTCTTTAAAAACAGAAAAATGAAGAAACAGCTGAGTGAACTTGTGGGTTTCTGTTTTGAACTGAGAAATTACTTCATTCATCTGGAAATATGAATGCAACCTTGAGAAATATTTTTTCTTGCTATTGTTACCAAGGTTATTAAATCTCTAAAACAATTTTTTCAAAGTCGCATTTAGCTCTAGTAATTATGGCATTGAGTTGTGATGCTAGAATATATATATACATTTTTGCAAATGCTGTACATATTTACTCCTTTAAAATATTTAATTTCTTAACTATCAGCTATGATCTATGAATATATCTAGTTTTAAAACTGTCAAGCAGAAACAAAATAGTGTTTCCAACCTGTAAAAGTTAAACTATGAAGTTGTCACTTGCACTGTAAAGCAGCTTTTCTACTTTCCC
The DNA here is from genome assembly GCA_013397155.1 of Irena cyanogastra. Classification (NCBI taxonomy): domain Eukaryota; kingdom Metazoa; phylum Chordata; class Aves; order Passeriformes; family Irenidae; genus Irena; species Irena cyanogastra. The sequence continues at coordinate 16,981 of VWZV01004563.1, forward strand.
AGCATGATTTATAGTTTTAATGTTTAATTTTCTTTTCTGACAGACAAAAACTGTTCCACAGATATTGATGAATGTTCCTCTGAGCCCTGTAAAAATGGAGGCCATTGCCATGATTTGATTGGTGAATTTTACTGTAGCTGTTTGCCAGGTAAGAAGTCATATGATATTTAGCAGAGAAATGTTCTGTAGTATTAAAAAAAAAAAAAAAAGTGTTTTTTCATAAACATACAACTAAGTAGTAATTTATTTTGCTTGGAAAAAGAGAAGGATGAACCGGTATTCTTTACGCGTATGCTACAATTGTTATGCAGGTGGTGTCAGCAGAATTTGTTTACAGAATATGCCGTGTATTCTGGAACTCCTGCCTTCCAAACTTATCAACAGAGAGCCTTAAAAATCAACCAACTCTGCTAGTAGCAAGATTTTGTTTCCATATTTTCTACTAGCAAAAGTTATTTTTAAAATTTCTGGAAGAAAATGTGGACGAGCTATACAGTAGTTGTCATAAGGGTTGCTGCGGTGGGTTGGCCCTGGCTGGGAGCTGGCTGCAGTCAGTTAATCACACATCATTTCTGCTGCTCCTTCTTCCTCAGGGGGAGGACTCCACATGCTCTTCCCTTGCTCCAGTGTGGGCTGCCTCCCAAGGGAGAGAGCCCTCCAAGAACTTCTCTAATATGAGTTCCTTCCCATGGCCTGCAGTTCCAGCATGGTTCCCTTCCACTGAGTGCAGTCCTTCAGAATTGCCTGCTCCAGTGTGGGTCCCCCACAGGGTCACAGCTCCTGCCAGGAAACCTGCTCCAGTATGGGCTTCTCTCTCCATGGGGCTACAGGTGCTGCCAGAAGCTTGTTCTGGTTCAGGCTTCCCACAAGAAGGGTCACAGCCTCTTTTGGACAGCCACCTGTTTTGCCACAGGGTCATATGTGGGCTGCAGGTGGATCTCTGATTCACCATGGACCTCCATGGGCTGCAGGGGCACAGCTGCCTCACCATGGGCTGCAGGGGAATCTCACTCTGGTGCCTGCAGCACCTCTTCCCTCTCCTTCTATACTGATTTTGGTGTCTACAGAGCTATTTCTCTTTCTAGCCTCACACTTTTTTCTGGCTGCAGTTGCCCAGTTCATTTCTTTTCCCCCTCATCTTAACTGTTGTCTCAGAGGTGCTACCACTGTCACTGATGGGCTCAGCTTTGGCCAGCAGTGGGTCTCTTGGAGCTGGCTGGCATTGGTTCCATCAGACTGAGGGAAGTTTGTGGCAGATCCTCAGAGAAGCCACCCCTGTACCTGCCCCTCACTGAAACATTGCTGTGCAAACCCAGTTCAGCTGCTTGCAGTGATGCGAGACGCCAGCAGTATCTGAGTTTGTCAATAAGAGTAGATCAACTTTTTTGTCTTTATATGACTAAATAATTTTATTCACAGAATCACAGAATCAGTAAGGTTGGAAAACCCCTCTGAGATCATAGAGTCCAACAAATACACAGTATCTTACTGAGATATGAACCTATATGCTTCAGTGTGGCTTTTCAGTGTGGGTTGGTGCTAGGGGCAAGAATTTACATATTGAAATGTAGTTTCTTTTAATATAACCAGCTAATTTAATATGTGACACTTAATAATGTAATATGACTAATTCCTTTCCTTTTATCCCCCACTCTTTATTGTAGGCCAACTGGTTGCCAGCCAATCAGAAAGTAGTGAGCAAAACATGGAGCAATAATACTCTATCACTTGCAGTTTTTTAATATTCTTAAGTCAGTTACATTGCATTAAATTTTGTTCTACAATGTCAAGTTAACAATGTAAGGATTTGTATTTAGACCGAAATATTTACTTAAAGTGTATAGGCAAAAGAAGTGGTCTGAAATTTTTATGTCCCTGTAAGAGCTATGTATGTTTTAAAATGCATACAAGCTATTTCAAGCCTAATGTACAAATACCTTGAAAGTTATTGATGTGTGGAATACAGAAACTCACAGCCAGCACTGCCACTAAGCAATAGTATAAGGACATGAATATAATTTGAATATATATATAAATATTTATGGATATTACTGTATACAGAAGTATGTGTATGTGTATATTATACATGTGCATACATATACGTACTCATACTATTTTTAAGACATGAGTTACAATAGACTTTCAAGATGCAGAATATTGAAATTTTATTATTACTTTTATTATAATTATTATTATCATTCTGTTTGTCTAATTTTTTAAGGCTGAATTCTTATATGGTTCTGTAATAAGTTTGTTTCACTTTTTCAGTTGCAAAGACTGTGACTATATTTCATCATTCTTTCCATTGTGGATAAACCAAATGTCTCATCTCATTTTGTCAGTGTAGTTTGCTCTGTGAAATCACAAACACAACAATAAGTATGAAAACATCTTCCTGTTATACGTAAAAAGTGAGATCATATGCATGAAATGAATACTGAAATGGTGTAAGAAGTACACATATGAAATCTCAGACTATAAACATTTTCTATTATCATTTTGAACACTTGTTAGATACAGTCTCTGTGAAGAATTTACCCATCTGCAAAAGGCAGGATGAAAAGCAATGGTTTAGACAGTATTTAGGACTGCAGAAAGGCAATATAGCACCAGAAGGACAGCACAAAGGAATTTCAGCTAATGAATTGGCTTTATCAGGAACCCAGTTTAAATGGCTCCCTGCAAATGCATGCAGCATGGGGAATATACAAGAGGAGTTGGAGACAGGTGCATGCCTGCAAGGCTGTGATATTATTGGCATCACAGGGACGCAGCAGAATGACTCCTACGACTGAAGAGTTACAACAACTTTTTAGCAAGACAGACAAGGCAGAGAAGGAGGCAGTGTTCGCCCTCTATGTCAATGTCCAGCTGGAATGCATGGAGCTTTGCCTGGTGATGGATGAGGAGTCAACTGAGAGCTTATGGGTCAGGATTAAAGAAGGGGCAGGGACAGGTGAAGTTTCAGTGAGAGTCTGGTACAGGCTCTTCCACCAGGGAGACCATGTGGTTGAGGCCCCCTGTAGAGAGGTGGGAGGAGCCTCACATTCACAAAACTCTTGTCCTCCTGGAGGAATTAATCCATTCTGGGTTTGCATAGCCAGAATTTGGGAGCTGAGGGGCTACAGATGAAATATCTTAATCAGGATTACTTACTACTCAGTGTAAAACTAGAGAATTACTAGTAGATTACAACATAACAAAAAACAGTGCGCTATATCAAGGGACCTACATTAAAGCTAGAGAAAGAAATAGTATTGATTAGGAGTCAAATGTAATTTATCACTGAAAAGATGATAATGTGCATAGATACCTTCACCTAATTCCTGGGGAGTAACAGTGAAGAATCTCTGCTCAGGGGAGAGACTCCACACAGTTCTAGGGAAATGTACAGGTTTCTGCTTTGTGAAAGTTTGGTGTTGCTTTTATAGCCATAAAAGGAGGTGTCAAAAGATCAGTCAAAAATCTGATTTATCTTCCCAGATCTCACTTCACCATTAAGATGTCCACTGGCAGCTAGGAGATGCCAGACCAGGGTTAACCCTATGGCACCAAAGTAACTCACTACAAGAGTGAGTCCTGCTCACTTGTCCTGCTTGAGTTACCTGACCAGTTAACAAATAACAGACAAATTCTTGTGAGGATGAGATGCCCTGCTACAGGCTTGTGGAACTGCATCTGAATTGCTGTATCTAAGTTTTGCATTCTCTGCTAAAAGGAGGACATTGCCTTCTGAGGCAAGTCTAGCAAAGGGCCATGAAAATGGAGAAAAGATATACAAAGAGACACTGAAGTAATTGGACCTGTTCACTCTGTAAAAAAGGCTGAGAGAATTTATTGGAGCTTTCTGCTACCACCTGGAAGGATAAAGGGAGGACAGAACAAGGATTTTCTTACAGGTCAAAATTCTCTCAGGGCAAGAGTCAATGGACACAAGTCAGAATGCAGGAAAATTCAGCATTAAGCTGAAAAAAAACCCAAAACCAACAGCATTATGAAAGTAGTTAATTACTGGAACATATTTTCTGGAAAGCTTGTGGCATACCCATCTCTGGAGTCATATTTGAATACTGACAGGACAGTTCCCTTAGCTACCTAATCTTGCTGGGATTACTATGAGTGAGTATTAGACTGGATGGCCTCAAGACATCATTCCCAACTCAAGTTTTCCTGTGATTCTGTTACTAAATTAGGAATCTTTGCCCAGTTTTACTTTATAAATGTAACACTTTATGGTGAATTTGAATTGAACTAACCATACATACACAAAGTCTTTAAAGTTGTAAGCATTTTTACCAGATCTAAAAAAGTTCTGCATATTCTTAATCATAGTGTTACATTTTATCAAATTTGTGGCAGAAAAGAATAAAAGAGTTTGTTCATATGCAATGTTCCAAAGCCAAATTTTTATGATTTTTCAAGAATTTATCAACTATCAGTTTTTCATTAATATTAATTTTTTCTTCCACTAGAAAATGGTTGCCTATGTATATGGAATTTTTAAAAGGGGGGAAACAAAGTTAAAAGCATGGGTTATATTTTCTGACAACAGCAGTCTGTCATCTGGAAACCATGCCTTGAAATGGTCAAGTAGAGAAGCACACTTTGAGAAAGAAGTGAAGAACCTCTTTCTAAAATTTATAAGGTGTCCACGGGCAATATTTATGTGATATTTAAGGAAATTTTAATCTGCAAGGTGCTGGATTTTTACTATGTTCAGAAAGGCATCAAAACTGCTCGATGGAATACAGCAAGTTCCTTATGGAAAAGTGAAGACCTTTTAAGTTTGTAGAAGACAAGCATGAGGGAATCTTAGAAATATAAAATAACTTTTAACAGTTGACCTTACATTTCTCTGTTTGTTACCACAGAATGTCATATAACTACAGAATTTATTTGGAAGGTTTGGTAAAGGATTAGACAAGTTAACAACCAAAATGTCTGTAAGTCAATACTAAAGAATCCTTTGACTTTTAAAACACCTGAATGTTTGGAGGTTTCAAAGGGAACAGACTGTTTGAAGTTGTTAAACTAATAATCTCTCTCTAAACAGTCTCTCTTTTTCTGCTCTCAGACAGTTGTAGGCTGGATGCACAATTTTTCTCTTTTAGAAAACATTACATCTAATACACAACTTCTTTTCCATCCCTGTTTCTGCCTCAGTGATGTATTATCCCTGCTATACTTAACTGAATACATAAATTTATTTATTTTAATGGGATTACTGGATGATTAGCATGATTGCTAAAGGAGACTGATTTTGAAGCAGAAAATCCTATCAGTTGATGGATTCAAACTAAAATCAATTTTTGTTCAACTTAATACACTGAATCAAAGGAGCAGTACTTCTGATTAAGAGTAAACATGCACATAGAGAAATTGTAAATCAAATTCTTCCCTTTTGGAAGGTGTTGCTGTTATTAAAGTTTAGTGTACCATGAAATAAGACTGTACTTTCTTTCAAACCTTTCTGGCAACCCTTGTTATGAAGTAGATGCTTATACATGAAAGTTTTTACTCCAGGAAGACACCTTAGAAAAACTACTGCACACTGTGACTCAGAAAATAAAGTGAATCATCAAGATTACAGATGAAAAGAGTTTACAAAATCATTCAATTCTTCACACTGCTGCTGCACAATGATCCTTAACATAGAATTTGTAATGATATTTTTTGCTTTGATTTCAAAGTTGCTTGATCAGAAAGTGCAGCATTTTTCACGTGAAGCTGTTGCTCTGCTTGCCAAAAAGACTGCCTGATGTGAAGCTTAAAATTCCAACTCTTGATTTCTTGCTCCAAGTCACAATTCACTTATGCAATTTGTAAATCATGTTTTTCTTCTACCTAACATCCTAACTTGTAGTGGGATAGATTTTTTTTCTAAACAAATCCATCTAATCAGCTGTAGAAAGGTTGTTCCACAGACTGACACAGAAGATACTTTGAGTATTCCTATAGCAAATAGTACAGAATTGCATGTAGCAGTAGTTAGTGGACTCAATATTTTAGGGAAATTGACGTCAATATATTTGCATGATGTCTTTTTTGCAAAGTCTTAATACTGAGACTTCTGTAGGCAGTCACATCCATGACATTTGTGTTGGCTCTTAATCCAGGTTGAAGGCTGAGGCCACCTAAAGTCACAGATGTTGGAGAAGCAGAGGTTATGCAGGTGGGTCTCCAGGACCTGCCATTTTTCCTGACCCTTGCAAAAGCAGTATCTGGAAACAGTAAGTGACAGGGAACAGTATTAGAAGTCCTTCCCAAGAGTTTTTCCTTACATTTATATCTCACCCATAGTATATTTTTCTCTGATAGTTGTGAAATGTTAAATGTATTTTTAGTCACCCCAGTAATTCCTCTGTAGTTTTGAGAATCTTAGTGTATTAAGATATTTCTTCTAATATAGATATTCCTGAGCATGTCCAGTCATTTGTTACCACTAATTTGTTACCAAAGGTATGATTGTTTACTTTATTTTTTCATGGAGCCCTTTACAATATTAGTTAAACTTCAACTGTTTGTTACGTTACTTGTAACAATTGATTAATAAATTACTAGCTGAAAAAGGCAGCAATTCTAAAATTGGCACAAGTTGGGAGTTCCTTTTTATAAAGAAAAAGGATTCAGAAGTATTCTACAGTATTTTCAACACTAGGAAGCACAAAAAAGAATAATTGAAGGCCATTCTTTGCTTTTCACTCTGGAAAAAAGACCCTGATCTTCTCATTGTCAGAAGAGAAAGACTGGATAATACACAAGAAAATGAATCTTTAATGGGCATTCCCCTCCAGCTAAGAATTTTTGGATCTACATACAGGGTCTGGTTGAGCTAGAAATAATCCATTACACAGAAGTTACAGTGCTGTGCTTTAGATTTGTGACCAAAGCCATGTTGCTAACTCAGGAATGTTTGGGCTGTTGCTGAGCAGGGCTTGCACAGCATCATGGCCATCTCTGTTTCTCTTTTTGGCCTGACAGTGAGCAGGCTGGCGTGGACAAACAGCTGGGAGTGTACAGAGCTGGGACAGCTGACCCCAACGGACTAAAGAGATGTTCTATTCCACATCCAATAATACAGTCAGCCATAAAATCCTGGAAAGAGTTTTCTAAAGTAGCTGTTGCTAAAGACTATGTAGACGTTGGAGGGAGGTGAAGAGTGCATTGCATTACTTGGTGTATTTATATATATAAATATAGATAGATAGATAGATATTTTTTAACTCACTAATTTGTCCTTATCGTGACTCACCACTTTTCTCACTTTTTCCTTTCCAATTTTCTACGTAAATCAAATTTCAAGATATACATACCTCTTGCTACATTCATGATTTTCACTAGAAAAGGAAGAGAACAGTGAAGAGAAGTCTTAAGTTTCCTCACTTGTAATTATCATATTTTTGGATTAAGTTGCCGTGCATGTCTGAAGTTGTAATGCTAACCTTAATATACATGTTTCATGCAGACAAAAGTCTTTGAGATTTATGTAAATAAAAATGCTGCTGAAGAAGAGCACAATAGCTCATTCCTCTAGTGGACATGTAATTGCTGAGACATTGTGCATTCAAAGTGTGCACTGTGATGTCATACCGACTGTGCATTCTGTAATACACTGGCATCTACGCCTTCTGTTTGTTCAAAATGTTCCCAGAAGCACAGTAAGATTTAAAATTTTAAACCTAATCTTTATTATCTGTTAGAAATTGGACATAAAGGTGTTAAGAGAAAATAAAGCTCTGCAATTTCTATTTCAGTGAGATTTCATTGTTATTCTTATAGAAATAAGCATTAGTGAGTTTTTTGCACTGAAAGACTGAAATATATAAAAGGTTGTTAAATTAAGAAGATGTAAAACAAGATACAATGATTAAAAAATCTTGAAGTAGATATAGTTTTGTAGATACAGTTTTAAAATGAAAATAATTAAATGAAGAAGGAAGAAAATTCACACAATGACACTGAAAACCATTCATTATACATCAACACATACTATGTATATATACTTGCAACCAAGTGTAGGAGAAGGAAAAGGTGGAATCCAAAAGCATCGTACGAAAATAGAAAGGAAGAAAGGAAAAAGGAGAAGAGCAACACACTTTGAAAAGCTCATTAAAAAGTCTCTTACAAGACTTTGTTGTTAAGGCAGGCTGTGATGAAGGAAGAGAAAGCAAACATGGTGAAAGGACCACATGGTAAATTTCTTGCTATTGTAAAAAGATACCTTATTAGGTGTAATAGCTTCATAAAGAAAGTTTCTTTTTTATAATTCCAATTTTCTACCTGCATTCCTATTTTTCAGTATGGTGCTTCATGCCAGTGGTAAAAGAATTTTTCCTGCAGAAGAACAAGAAAAAAGTGTTGACTTCCTCTCATTTTTTTCAAAAAAGGTGCTGTCATTTATGAGGCTAGAAATACAGGGAAGAAAATTGATTAATAGCGCATTTGTAATGTCAATTCAATTCACCAACCCTAGCAGATGACTTAAAAATTTGACATTTTTCAAATAAAAACAACACTATTTATTTCAAAGTGTCTAATAAGACATTGAGTTACTGTTACCAAAAGCAGACACAAAAGAGTGATGTCTTGAGGAACACTGTAATAACCCATTACAAATCCCCCAGGTAAGGAAATATCTCTATGACAGCCTTTAGCTTGAGTCTATTCATTTCTAAAAGTACTGTAATGGCAGTAACAGGATGGAAAGGAATGATTATGATACTAAACAGCTATTTTAAAGACCTGTTAAAACCATCATAGCTCTATTTCACAATTCACCAAAGTTATATTCTTTTATAAAGGATTTAATTGGCCAATTGTGACTAATTTTTAATTTGCTACTGCTTATGTTTGCTATCACTATATTTTTCTTGTTTTCTGATACATTATTGGAATATGTTCCCATGGATAACTGCCTCTTGGTTATAGAATGAGTCCATTCACATTTAGTAAGAAATTAATAAGATTTACAATGATGTAATCTCTGGCTTCTCTCTATCTTTTTCCATTTCTGACATTAGAAAAGCAAATAACATTAGTTTTCAGACATCAGATTCCAGAAAACTGCTAAAAGTTTGGTCAATAGGCTTAAAATCATAAGTTTAAATTAGAATTTAAAGTGCTAATCAAACTACTGCCTTTATCTGATGTTAGTATGCTACATCTACTAAACATAATTTTTCTGTTTGATTTATATATTTAAAAAATGTTTATTCCAACACTTCCGTTTCTGAAAAGTAGATAACTGATAGATTATTTGTCCAGCACACATCTAAATACATTCAAATTTCTAATGAATGATCTAAAGGTTTGTAATTATGACCTGCTATGTTGTTTGGCCATCTCTGATTAAAAAAAAAATCAGAAGTGTATTTTTATAGCCAAAACTGAACCAATCTTTATTCTACTGTCACTTCTAAAGAAATATTAACAGTCTTTATTTTGGCTATGATTTATTGTTTTTCTTTGAAATTTCCACTCATTTATTTTTTCATCTATATTTTAGTTCTGTCTTTATGCGTTTCTACCCTTCTCTAAAACAACTTCCTTCTTTCACAAATCACTTTCCAAGTAATCTTCCTGTCCTATAATGTACTGAAAAATAACTACCATTTGTTTAGTTTCCATATTCTATGTCTCTACTTGCATTAATAAGGAGTAAAATTATTGTATAAAATTCTTAACAAGTAAGAGAATTGCCTTACCAGACCTTCAGCATATTCTGCTGCTGTTGCTTTATGTTGCTTAATCACCATTTTTTTTTCCTTTACTTACCTGACACTAAAATAAATTCCTTTTTTTTTCCCCCTCAGCTTTTCTAATACCATATGGTATTCTAATCAGATGAAAAATGAAGGATCATATTTGGATCTCATATTATCTCTAACATTTATAAGAGACAGACTAGAAAATATATGATAAATGACAGGGAATCTATGTGTATTTTCTCTCTGTCCAACAGATTGCTTATCAGCAAATTCTAAGAAATAGTTCAACCCCAAAATTTTGCTTGTGTACTGCCTGCCAATCTTAATTCCATGAATGACATGAACAGCAAGCCTATGTATGTTTGGTTTTATTTTCATGTTTGCCTTCCTAAATTTTACTTTAAAAACTTTTATACTCCTGAGTAAATGCATACCTGACTTTATGTGGCACTTGAAACCATTCTCTTTTTAATAAAGTAATTTAGCTTACTTTCTGTAACAAATTAATTCATCTCTAAAATAAGAATACTGAACGGAAGAACTCTTTATTTAATGCACTATCATATTACACAATTTGAGGCAGCTCATCCTCTTATCTCCTTACTCTTGACACATGAAATCTGAAAGCAAGCAATACCTCTGAGATGTAGCTGAGCAAGAATAGCAACATTGCCCACTGCTTGTGCTGATTTTACTGGGAGCTTTGTAGTTCACTGATCTTTTTTTTTAGATATGTTAAGCTGAAAATCTGTGTAATTCAGAAGTTAGGTAATTCATATTAATGACTGCTATTGTTTATATTTTTGTCATTGCTTTTGTTTGTTGTTTTTTTTTCTTCTGATCAGCTAGCAGCAATGCTTTTACCCCAATTCTAACTGGTGTAAACTATTTCAATTAAGCAATTTCTTACTCTCATTCTCTCATTTTTCATTATCCGTAAGGGAATTGTAAATGCCACAGGATGTGCATATCAATTACAGGAAGATCTTATATAGGAAAGGGTAATAAATTGCCTATTCCTAATAACAATCAAATTATGTTATACAATACATATCACCTTCTCAGCAGATCTTGGCATCCTTGCAAAAGAAGCAGCAAACACTGACAACTTTGCAGTCCTCATGGGAAAATGAAAATAGATAACAGATACTATTTCATAAAGTTGGGGTTTTTCTCTACTCTTGCAGTTAATTTATTCTGCAGGTGTAAGAAATCTTTAGGTGCTGTTTTAATGCATGATACCACAAAATTATAAATAGCCTGAGACATTTAAAGCCAGCAAGCACAGTCACAACAGAAACTTATTTTGTGTTTTCTTAGTGTAAATAAGAGAGATTCTGAAGCTGCCTGCTGTGGTATAGTAATCAAACTTCTGTTGTAATAGCTGTAAGTCTTCTGGTGTATAACTGTAAGATGTGCAGAGTATGGCCTTGTTTTTCCTTAATTCTTTTTCTCCAGTTCTAATCCATCTTTTAGTGGAACTGACAAAAATATTCATACAGTATTGGAAGACGTATCTAGCCATTGTGGCCCTTTGCAAAAGCTAAATGGCTTTTTTTTAAAGAAAAACACTGTGGAGCAGTAGTTCTCCTACCTCTTCTCATTAAATTGTATGGCTTAAGGTCCAGCTTGTCCAAAAGCAGTAGAACTGGTCATTGAAGTCAAGTAGCTAAAAGACATGTGTTGCATTCATTAGCCCTCACTGGGAGAAAAAAATTCTAAATGGGCGACAATGAACAGAAAAAAAGTTACAGAAAGATCAGATTTCCTCTTTTTGAAAGAACTTTGATCAGAACTTCTGTTCTGCTGTTCTGCGCTATATTCAAGAATAGACGAAGAACCTTTAAAAAGCAATAGTCTGAACAGACCAAGTGACCTCAGCCACTCCTCATATGGTTTCCCTTCAAGACCCTTCACCATCTTTGTTGCCTTCCTTTGGACACTCTTTAATATCTTCCTTACACTGTGTCACCCAGCACTGCACATGGAACTTGAGGTGAGGCTGCCCCAGTGCAGAGCAGAGCAGAACAATCCCCTCCCTTGCCTGGCTGGCAATGCTGTGCCTGATGCTCCCCAGGACATGAGTGCCCCTCCTGGGTGCCAGGGCACTGCTGACTCATGTTCAGGTTTCTCTCAACCAGGACCCCAAGACCCTTTCCACAGCGCTGCTTTCCAGCATCTCATTCCCCAGTCTCTACATTCATCCAGGGTTGTTCTGACCCAGGTGCAGAATCCGCCACTTTCCCTGTCTGAATTTCATGTGGTTGGTGATTGCCCAGTACTCTAATTTGTCTGTCTCTCTGCAGGGACTCTCTGCCTTTTACAGAGTCAACAGTTCCTCCCAGTTTAGTATTATTGGCAAACCTTTAAGTCCTGTGTCCAAGTAATTTATGAAGAAGTTGAAGAGGACAGGGCCAAAGATGGAGCCCTGTGGAGCCCCACCAGTGACAGGTCACCAGTCCGATGTCCCCCCATTCACTAAAACCCTTTGCATCCAACCCCTGAGCCAGTTACTCACCCAGCACATGATGTGTTTATCCAGCTGTGTGCTGGGCATTTTGTCCAGAAGGATTCTGTGAGAAACAGTATCAAAAGCTTTGCAGAAATCCAGAAATATTACATCAATTGGCTTCCCTTGAAAAACAATGGCTTACCTTGTCCTAAAAGGAGCTCATGTTTGGTAAGCACAACTTTCCCCTCATGAAGCCATGACCAATACTGTATTGTTTTTTAGGTGTTTTTCTAAACTCCCAGGATAATCTTCCTCATGATTTTATCAGTCACAGAAGAACCTAGAGTGTTCAAATGAAAATGCATACTGTAAAATCTGTTTGTTTGGCTATATCTTCAACTGTGGTATTTAGAAAGGATTCAGAGTAATTTCAGAGCTGTAGCTTGTGGCTAGGCCAAGTTACAGAAAGGTAGAAAAGAGCAAAAGTATAGAACTGTCAGGTGTAACTTGAATGCTTGAAAAAAACACTGGAGAAAATGTGAAGTTGAACTATTTGTAAGCATCTGAAGCCAACAAAAATATGACAGTCCCCAGGCAACATGATCCACCATGGCCCTCCATGGGCTGGGGGGGCACAGCTGCCTCAGCATGGGCTGCAGCACGGGCTGCAGGGGAATCTCAGCTCTGGCACCTGGAGCATCTCCTGCACCTCCTGCACTGACCCTGGAGTCTGCAGAGCTGCTCCTCTCGTTCTTGTCCCGCTTTTCCCTGACCACAATTACATCAGTGCAATCACTTTTTTCCTCTCTAAATATTATCACAGAAGGATTACTGGCATTTGCTGGCGGCCTTGGCCTTGGCCAGCAAGGGGTCTGTCCTGGAGGCAGCTGACATTGGCTCTGTCAGACATGGGAGAAGCTTCTGGCAACTTCTCAGAGAAGCCACCCCTGTAAGCCCCCACCTAGCTACCAAAATCTGGCCAAGCAAACCCAATACACACGCCAAGGTGATGCTTTTTCCTCTTTATTATCCTTTATGTTGTTCAACACCGCTACTATTAATTGCATATTTCTTGCAATATTTACATTTTGTATAATTTTTTCAATAATTACAATTTTTATATTTGAAATTCCAAAGGACTCAAGCAAAAGCAGAATTTCATTGTGATATGGGTTGAATGACAAAAACAATTGCAACCACTCTATCCCAAAAATCAAATGAATTAAATGTTTTTTTAATATAATTATTATAGCATTCAGTACGAATAAGGAGAAATTAGCAACCCATTATGCAAGAATCCTAATGACAATGAAAATATTGTCCAGGTTTTACATGAATTTATTAATTTCTGGCATTTCTTTCTTTCTTTCTTTCTTTCTTTCTTTCTTTCTTTCTTTCTTTCTTTCTTTCTTTCTGTTTAAGCTTTTGTCAGATGTAATTTTAACAGGAACCTTGAAACTTTTTTCCCCAGAAGTAGTATTTGTTCAATAAGAGTGAATGAATGCACATCAAATCCTGCTGGCTCTGACAATAACCCTTAATGTGAGGTTTCAGTTAATAGTTTCAGATGTACCTGCCATCCAGAATATAAGGAGCCATGTAGTGAAAGTGCCATAAATCACTGTGTGGCTGGACTATGTCAGAATGGATCACAATTCAATGATCTCCCTGGAGAGTTTAAGTGTCACAGTCTGACTAGCAAAAATCACTTTTGTCATGAGGCATTTGGGTTTGTCAAAAAGAAATGTCTCAAGAATGTAAATGTAGCATTTAAAAAAATATTCTGTTGCGAAATTTTCCTTATCTAAACTTATGAAGTATCTTTTGGATATCTGTAACAGAAAAATAAATCAAAATGTGCTCATTTCTTTTTGTAGGAAATAGTATATTCTTAAGTACTGCAACTGAATCTGTTTTAATGAGAAACCTTATACTTAACAAGATGTTTAATATTAAAATTGAGCCCTGAAACCACTATCCTTTGTTCTTCAACTTAGTATAGTGACTTCTTTAAGTAGATCAGGTTGCTCAAAGCCCAATAATCCATTCTGTAAGACTTCAATAATTCATTAATGCACAGAAATAAAAAAAAACATAGGTTAAGACCTTTATTTCAAATCTATAAAGTTACTATGAATAATAATTTTTATTTCATCTGGGAAAAAAAACCTGTTGGCTTTTCCATATTCATTATCTGTACTTAGATGGAAGTCACACATCCAACAGCTACAGATATAGCTGTGCATAGCTGTTACCATCATTGATCAATGTTTCCATTTTATTTCTTTATAGTAATTTTTTATATTAAGTTTATGTAGTACTTCATTATGAAGATGTTAAGAGCTATTTACAAAGGCAAAAATGAGAGACTTAAATTTTTAATGGCAATCAGCAAGGAGGAAAACTTCAGCTGTGCAAGAATGTTGCACAGCTAGTGTTTAGGATGGAATGTGCCACTAGCTTAAAGTCACCTTTCTGCATCTACTGATTTAGAAACAAAAACGACTGCATGTGTAGGGCAGTTTTAATATGCATTGCCTTGTATTTATGCCTCAAAGGGTTGTTCAACAAGCCAGAATTTGTAAAGTGCAGCATGTTCCAGCAATTTACCCTGATGGTCAGAAGCTGCTGTCTTCCCTCATGTAACAAGATGTTCAAAAGTTAAAAAATCTTCCAGATCAGGAGGTCTTCAGTCATGCCTTAAGAGCATGGTTTGCATTTCCTTTAGTTTAAAGACTATGTCCAAGCAGTAGTGAACTTTTGAAATTTTGTAATTATTATAGTCAACTGCACTTAATAAACATTATTAAAACTAAGTTATGTTTAGTTTTGAAAGCTATCACAGCATACTGTAGGAATAGAGATTTATTTGAACATCTTTGACTAAATAGTCTTCCTCTGTCTAAAAATTTGACTAACACAATGTCAGATATGGGGAAACTCAATGGCATACTGGAATCTGTCGTGATGATACCTATGCTACTGAAGCATGGCATTGCTTTATAAACATGTTTTTTAATTAAATGTGAAGTTCAGATCTTCAGCCAGACTTGATGTCTAAGTTTGTAAGACACTGGAATTCATTATATTTAACTCACTGAACCAGTCTCTGGTTTAAACCAAAGTCTTTAGTGGCTTTTCATGCTGCATTTGTTAAATTATAATAAATTGGTCCAGTCTATTTTGATCTTTGTTGCACTAAAAATATGTAGAAAATTTTTAAGTGCTCAGCTAATAGGAGACCAGAAAACTGTACTTCTTATGCTTTAGCTCACTGAGTTTTTATGACCAAACCAAAATGTTTAAAATTTGAAAACCTTGCATTTGTATTAAGCATTTGGATACTAGCTCCACACATATGGATTGATTTTTCAATTGCTTTATATCACTTACTTAAATATATTTATATGGTTTGAAAAAAAATCAAAGAATATTTCCTTGCAACTATTTATTGTGTGCGTTCAAAAATAAAAGTTCTGTCATCAAATGAAAATTATTATTTCCTTGATGCCCATTGTATTTTGAAGAGTTTTTATTATAATTTGAAGTACAGCTTTATCATTGACTTTATCATTATGACTTTGTTCCATTTAGAGTTGTTTTGTATATGAAACTGAAACTTTCGAGGAAATTGGAATATTTTACCCTATCCTAAATAAGATTTTAAAACAGAAGAAAAGTACACATTTAATTGGTCTATCACTTGTCTGTTCTCTCAGACTAAAGGTAATAAATTTCCTAAGTCTCCTGTTACTCTATTTTTCGACAGGTTTTACTGGTGAGTTATGTGAAGCAAATGTTGCTGCCTGTCTATCACAACCATGTGGAGCCTCCAGCATCTGTAAAGACATTGTGGGTGGCTATCTTTGCTTCTGTGCACCTGGCTTTATAGGTGAGTTCATAGAAGTGCTGTTTAACATGTTTCAGGCAGCCCTAAACCAGAGAATAGAAGGTTGTTCAAAAGCAGCAATAGATAATGTAGCAGTGCGCCTCTGATTCAAGCAGAAACAAATTTGTTTTCTGGCACACAAAAGTACTTGGCTGAGTAAAAGTATTCAGCTGTAAAAAATACTGACTACAAGGGACTATTTCCACTCCAATTACTCTTTATACTATTTTAGACATGGTGTCTGTCTTACACTGATGTGATTTGAACTCCCAGCCACATGCAAGTTGGCCTTGATTTATCTCCTTTGTGCTCTCTGTAAAAATAAGGCTGCAGTAACAAGGGTCTTAACTGCCAAACATACATCCAAGATCCTGGGCAGGTTTAGCTACTCATGTTTGCATCTACCCTGCAGGCCATTGTCATTAGATTGACTAGATTAAAATTAGTTTGGCTGTGTCAGCGTACTGACATGGCACTTTCAGATAGTATAAAAAATAAAATCTTTCTAGATACATATACAGGTATTTTTGATCAACTGTATGGTAATAATCAAGGGCAGTAGGAATTCTGATCTGAGTGGCAGATCAGCTGTTCTACCCAGATCCATGCTCTCTAACTCCAGAGACTTTGACAGGGCTCCAAAAGCAGGAATAATATGACACTAAAATCTCCCTCAATAGTCAAGGAGGACATAGACAAACAGAGGAATTGAGATCTAGAGAAGATTGCATACCTCTTAACTTGCTGTTCTGATCTTTAAAACAAACCCATAAATTAATAAATTAATGAAAAAATAATATAATAGAGAAAGACGGTAATATTTTAATTTTTTTTCTTGGAAACCATATTTACACTTGTGATGTTTTAGGAAAACTCAAGGCTTTCTTGCCCCTAAAATATGAAAATATGCAAGCTTTTGAGTACATCTCATATAATCTTTGTTGAACATTATATTCTTTTTCCTTTAATCAACAAGAAATTAATTCCCCAAAGACAATTTATGGCTCATTGGTGAAAGCTCCCTGTACCTAAGCTCAGTTATTTCATTTTGTTGTTGCTGCCTGCACTGATGATTCACCAGTGGTTTGTTCCTAATGAAATGAATCCTCCACTTGTTTCCAGGTCATAACTGTGAGATTGAAGTGGATGAGTGTCTTAGTGACCCTTGTCACTATGGAGCTACTTGTGTTGATCACCTGAATTCCTTCAGTTGCATCTGTCAGGATGGATTTGAAGGTACCAAAAAATCCACAGAACAGTAACTTTGTAAACCTACTCAGAGTTTTACACCATTTTTTAAACATATCAGATGAGATGCGTGTATTAATATATATCTGTCATCTGAAGTCATAAACATGTCAGTTAGAAGAAGTATATCCTGACTAAATTACCCATTTTGTTTTCATGATAGCATGGAACTATGTGTTTTCTGCTAACTTGTGTCTTGGCTGTTGAAAATGGATCAGTGGGCTTCAGTGAATTCTGCAAATAGGAGCTACTTTTTTCTGCGAGCTTTTTAAATATTTCGAAGCTTTAATATCCTCAAATTGAGAAAAAATCCAGCTGTGTAATAAGGGTTTTGGTTTTAGCATATTTGTACAATTTATATGAAAAATTTAATCACTTTGATATGTGGATGCATTAATAGCTGCAGCTATGCTTTCAGCTTAGATCAGGAATTTAAAGTGTATCCATTTTCTTTTTAAAGTACCATTTTTTAAACCTCATAGATATTTAATCATTAAAATACAAATCAATCCATAATTCAAATGTCCCAGTGCAAAATGGTACACTTCTACCAGACATCTATTCAGAAAAATTATTGCTTGCATTTTTATTCCTTTAAATCCTTTTAACTTTTCAAATCATGCAATTGATGCAATTTTTCAATTATTCCTCAAATGATAAAGAATTTGGTTCACTGAAAAATATTAACAATGAAATATTTTTATACTTTGAGTAGTTATGTGGGTTTTTTATTGTCTAGATTGGAATACATTTTCTTCTTGTCTATAACAGATTTCTTTCTCACAGTTTTTTGGGAGTACATCTTTTGCCTTATCATGAACATAATAAATATTTCCTCACACCACTGCAATGCAATACTTAATGTAATTTGGTGTCTATTCTTCTATATGTATATGTTAAGAAAATTGTCTGCTTTAAGCCTTAGTAAACTATTTGATGACTGTACTTTCAATATTTTTTAAAAATTAGTGAAAAACTTAAACATTCAGATGATGAATATCTGTCATAAACCCCCAGAATTGAATATAAAAAGGTGTCAAATAGATTCTGATATGTGAGTTGTATTCAGTTAAAATAAATGTTGGTCTTTACCTAAAGGTGCCATGGAATAACTTCTTTCCCCTATCCTTGATTCTATATTCATAGGTACAACCTGTGAAGCAAATATAAATGAATGTCAGTCTTCTCCATGTCTTCATAATGCATCATGTACAGACCTAATTGGTGGCTACAAATGCGTCTGTCTACCTGGTTTTACTGGTGAGTTGTTTTTGTAGCAAACCTTGTTTTTCACAGCCAGGTAGTCCACAAAGCATCCATTAAGACATTATTGACTAATTTGCTTGTGTTTTATTGTCATTTCTCTTCACCTGCCCTGTCTAATGTTTAATTTGCATTCCAACAAGCACTGACTGCATCTGTAAACTACATAGCGCAAGATAAATTAGTCTGCATTTAAAAAGGCCTTCAAAGCTTTCACACATAAAGAAGACTAGTTACCATTTAGCAACTCAGAAATGAGTTGGTATGTATTTGTGGTTATAAAAACAAAATGGATGCTGATATTAGTAGTGTGGCTGATTATTTGGTTCATGTATCTTATCTTCACAAGTTGCTTCAGAATTTTTTGGTGCAAATGAATTAGAAATTGGCACCTGATTTTTTAGTAAGTGTTCAAAACTTTCTTCTTTTCAAAGGTGGAAGATGTGAAACAGATATAGATGAGTGTGCTTCATTTCCCTGCAAGAATGGAGCCACCTGCATTGACCAACCTGGTAATTATTTCTGCCAATGTGTGGCTCCGTTTAAAGGTAATGAACACCAGGGGAGAGGGGAAAGCAAACATAATTAACTTTAGAAGGCATTTCTGTCACTTGTTTAAATGCATTTCAGTCTTCCTACAGCATTAATAGTCCTTCACTTCCCCAAAGCTTCCAAAGTGACTGGCCATATATACGTCTTCAGCTTCAAGTAGGGAGCATTGTTTATATGTCTGCTACGTGTGTTTCTTTATTGAACAAAATTGATACTTTAAAATCAGTTTGTTAAGAGAATAAAATTGCTTACATAGGTAATAGGAGGTATATACCCATTTAGCTGCCATCACAAAGATTGGTAGATTCTCTACACAGTCTTCTCTCTAATTTTATTGGCATTGTCTACATTATTTTATCATTTTTAGAAAAAAAAAAATCTATCTTAGAATCCAGAAACTGTGTGATTATTTCTCTCAATGCTTTTGAAAGAAATACACTTAAATTGCAAAGGTTATTGTGACATTTTTAATAGAAATTTTGGGGTTAAACTTTAAACATTTACTACTAAAATTATTTAAAGACACGAATTGCGTGGTGTTCTTGAACAAATATAGTTCAAGTGATAGTCTCAATTAAAAGCACCTATTGATTTATAAATTAAATATAAACACACTTTTCCTCCAGCAGTTCAATATAATGATACTTAGGATTCCAGAACAATCATTAAAAGGCAATTTTCCTGGTATGTTAAGACAGCAGGACTTTTCCCCTTTAGGGAAGATGGTTGAATAAAATTCATTATTCATGAGCTCATGAACAAACATTCATGTTTATTTTTATTATTTTAATTAATGGTCAAAATTAAGTTTGTAATTTTTGTAAGTTTTAATTTATGTTCTGCTGAATAAAATCCAGTACAATAACAAGTAAATGACTACTGCAGTGTCAGAATCACCTCTGTGCAGGAAGATGTAAAAAAATTTTCAGCACATGGTTAGAAATACTAGTCTCTTGAGTACGTCTTACAAAAGGAACCAGATTTCCAGGAGATTTTGGTATTAATTTAGATATTTAAGTAAGTAATTAAACATTCAGAAAGTCAACCTTTCTGCAGTGATCCTTCAAGAGACTAGCAGTGTCTCATATGCTCAATGGAAAAGGTAAGCCCTTCTGGCAAGACTCATAAAATGTAACTGAGATCTTCTGAGAACATTATATGAGGAAGTAGTTAATGGCCTGCTGTGCCACTGAGACACTCACAAGTCTATGAGGCCAGATGGGATCCACCTGAGGGTACTGAGGATTTGCCAGAAGAGCTCACCAAGACACTCTCCATCATTTGTCATCCATTCTGGCTAACTGAGAAGGTCAGAGATTCCCGAAGGTTAACCACTGTGATGCCCATTCTCAGGATGGGTTGGAAGGAGGGTTCAGGGAATGACAAGCTTGTCAGCCTGGCCTCAGTACCTGTCAGGGTTGTGGGAAGATTATCTTGAGTGTGATCACAGTATACATGCAGGACAACCAGGGGATCAAGCCCAGACATGTGGGTTTAGGATAGACAGGTCCTGCTTGACCAACATGATCTTTTATAACCAGGTGACCTACCTGGTGGGTGACAGGAGGGCTGTGGATGCTGTCTACCTATACTTCATCAAAGCCTTTGATACTGTCTCCAAGAGCATAGAACTGGAGAAGCTGGTAATCCATGGCTAAGACAGGTACACTCTTCACTGGGTTAAGAACTGGCTGGATGGCCAGGCTCAGAGAATGGTGGTGTATGAAGTCACATCCATGTGATGGCCAGTCACTAGTGGGGTTCCCCAGGACTCAATATTGGGTCCAGTCCTGTTTAATGTCTTTGTCAAGGATTGGCATGAAGGGCCCAAGGGCACCCTCAATCAGTTTGCAGATGACATCAAACTGAGTGGGATTGGTGATCTCTTGGAAATTAGGAAGGCTCTGCATAGGGATCAGGACAGGCTGGTTCAGTGGGCGAAGGTCAGCGGTATGAGGTTCAATAAGACAAAGTGAAAGGTCCTACACTTCAGTCACAGAAACCCTCTTCATCCCTACAAACTGAGGGCAGAGTGATTAGAAAGCTGCCCAGCAGAAAAGAACCTGGGGCTGACAGTTTGAGCATGAGCCAGTGTGTGCCCAGGTGGCCAAGAAGACCAATGACTTCCTGTATCAGCAAGAGTGTGGCCAGCAGGACCAGGGCAGGGATTGTCCCTCTGTACTCAGCACTTGTGATGCCACACCTCAAATCCTCTGGTTCTGTTCTGGGCCTCTCACTACAAGAAAGACATTGAGGGACTGGAGCACATGCAGATGAGGGCAACAGAGCAGGTGAAGGTTCTGGAGTGTAAGTCACGTCAGGAGTGGCGAAGGGAGCCGGGGCTGCTTAGCTGGTAGAGGAGGAGGCTCAGGGGTCTCTCTCTACAACTTTCTGGAAGGAGATTGTGCCAAGGTGGAAGTCGCCCTCTTCTCCCAAACAGGCAGCAACAGGACAAGAGGGCATGGCTTCAAGATGAACCAGGGAAGGTACAGGTTTAATACCAGAATTTCCTCACTGAAAGGGTGATTAAGCATTGGATGGGCTGTTCAGGGAAGTACCAGCATTGCCATCCCAGGAAGTGTTCAAGAAAAGACTGGACATGGCACTTGGTGCTGTGGTTTAATTGACAAGGTGGTGATTGGTCAGAGGTTGGACTCAGTGACCTTGGAGGTCATTCAGGTCCAATCTAAATAATTCCATGGTTCCATTCTATGATAATATTTTTAGTGCAAGGTGTCTGAGTCTGTTTACTTCTTTACAGCTTTATTCAACACCTTTCAATATCAAATTCTTATACTGATTTTGTCTAGATTTATATGGGTATAAATAAAAGTAGATTTAGTTTTATATGAAAACACTACCTCTGTCTCACACCATCTGTTTATTTAGTCTTAAACTGCTGTAAATGTAGCCTTTAACAGATTCACAGTAAGCCAACATAATGGCTAGTTAAACTGTGTTTTCTAATTGTGTGGATATATTTGGGGCATTTTAATGAACAGCTTTGTGTGCACTAATTACAGATTACAGAATGACTTAGTTAAGAAAGTACATGCACAATGTTAATGGCAAAAATTATGTAGGAACACCTGTTTTGGTTTTGAGTATTTTCACAGATTTTCTTGCTTCTGATATTCTCAGTGGAAAACAATAAATGCTGTATTATGAATGCTGTCATTTACCTGGAAAGCAACCTGAAGATGTATTTCCATACCATATTGCAATGATTTGATTGCTCCATCACAAAATCTGACTTGAAGGGCATGCACCATTACTAGGAACATATATCAGGAACATGTACCTGTTGATCAGGAGATGTACAGCAGACCTCTACTATATAGAATGTGTAAATAAGGAATTCAGAGCATGATTTGGGCATTCATGTGTATTCATACAAAAAATAGCCTGTCAGATTAAACTAGAAATTGATTCTATTTATAGAAAACTGGCTTACATACATTTATCTTGTTTTTGGTTTTATTTCCTTGACTATTTTTATTTGTTTATTTTGACAAGGAGACTAAAAAAGATTATGACCAGAAAGTTTTCATTTTTTTTCCCATTTTTCTTCCCCTTCATTTCCTCACGATTTTTAGAAAGGAAAAGCAAATTTTTCTTTCTTCACATTTCAAGACTTCTGAGAGTAGGATAGCTGCTATTCATTTTTTATGTGTGGTAACCTTTATAATATCCTGAATTGGTACTTTTCTATTTTAAAAACTTTTATACTAGTTTTGTATAAATATGAAAAGTCATCAGAAATTTAATTAAAGTATTACTGTGTACTCATAGTTTCTTATATTTTTCTTGAGAGGAGCAGTGTGTTTCTGGGTTTGGTTTTTGTAAAGCACAGATTTTTCAACTTAGAAAAAATGTTTTAACTCATTCCATTGGCTTGGATAGAATAATGGAAGACATCAAAGACTTTTAAGAAAAATTATGCTTGGGCATTGGTATATATCTAGATTTTTCTTCAAATATCTCTAGTCCAGGTTGTGAAACTTAACTCCACAAGTCTGATATATGAATGAAGTTTTACTTCTCTTGTGGGCACCAACTCTTTTTTAGAAAATACAATTTTCATCAAGTGGATAGAGAGCACTGGAGAATTGTATCTTCTGATGCTACTGGTGTAACCTTAACAAAAGCAATGTATTCCTCTCTATCAGTGTTCCCCCAAGAGTAGATTTTCTCCCATGTAGTGTAGATCATGGTCTTTTTATAAATTCTAGTATTTAATCAGAATTTTTGCCACTGAAATTATTACCTTTGACTTCCCAAATGTTCAGACTAACAGCTTGAGGGTACTAGCAGTGCACCTGTGCATAATTCAAGAGAAAACTGAACGAACCTGTAAGACTTTCAGATATGAAACAATAGCCTTGTCAACATCTAATAATGTTCTAATTGCTAAATATGATAGCTGAAGTATTTTCATCCTATTTCAGCCAAGTTTCTTGTCCTTGTGGAGTTGAAAATTGATTTTCTGTTTTCCAAAATTATTGAGTTTTACCTGTAGTCCCAATATGGTACAAAATAACGAACTTCAAATTCTCTGTACTTTTATATCATAATTCTTTTGACCTTGACTTGGAGAAGCTCAAGATTTGATTAACAGAAGAAAATCTATACCCTATTATGTTATTAATCTGGTTAGAGAAAGAGATTTCTGTGTAAACCCACAGGAATCCTAAAAGTTACTGAGCCCATCTGAGCCTGTGCTGTGACTAAGGTTAAAGAGAGTAAAAAATATGGCACCTAGGTCTGTGTAATATGCTTTTGCCATTTATAATACACATTTATAATAGTAATCTATGCCAGAAGTACTATATGTGTTTGTGAACATGTTCTGATTAATCAAACATGACAATCCACTTATAAAAGTCCAGTTCTCTGTTTCTGTTGGCTTTCAGCAGTGTTCTACCCCTGACCTGTACAGTACAAGTCTTTATCACACCTCATGCTTTAAAGCTGAAATGGCCGGGCTGCCACTTATTTATACTGCAGGGTGATGCTCTTTACATATAAGACTTATCCTTAATATGTCTGGTACAGTTGCTTCTGCTTGGTTGTAACATATTAGTACCTGAAAATATGCATTTTAGAAATGTCTCCACTTCCACCTGTTTTCAATCATAACTGAGGTACAACAGTGATAGTCACGTATATCAGACATTTTGTGTCAGTGGACATTCTGAAGATTTTCACAAACAGACGAGTGAGAAGCTATTGCATTCACTGCTGACAAGAAACTGGAACTGGGAGAAGGAAGGAAGATAAACTTGATTTGGATACTAGACAAATAAAATATTTTAATATTATTTATATTATTGAGTTTGATTCCATTAGAGTGTCCTAGCTGGGAAGTTATTATATTAACTTTTCTATTCTTATATTGATTCTAAAATTGAAGCCTTTCTATAAGAGAATCACAGTTATTACAGGATTGATGTTAAGTCCTTGGGCAGAGAGCAGAAGCATTGAGAAACATGATGAGGCTGTATCTCATTTAGGGGTCCTAACAACTTCATGAAGGTAGAATGAAAGCTCCCATTGCTCTATCAGAAAATACTGAGTTGTCCCATTAAAAAATCAAACATATTCAAAAGCACTGCAATTAGTAAAGGTTATATCTTTGTCTATATTTATATCCATGCTGGGTTTTATTGGTGGTTTTAGTGTTTTGTTAGAACATTGTGGTATATTCAAATATTCTTTTAACTGTCAGATTTCATAGTAATTTATGGAACCTTACTGTTCAGAGCTTTGAAATGCCAGCATTTTTCAAGCCACATCAATGAAGTTACTCACAGCTATTAGACAGCAGTCCTTGCTGAGAATGTGGCAGAGCGAGTTTGTCCCTGTATCAGGCAAGCTGCTTTTCAGCATTCTTAGCATGCAAAAGGTGAATGATCTCACTACAGTTTCTAGACCAGCTCATTTTTACAGAAGATAAAGTAAGACTTAAAAGGCTGCTTTTTTCTTCTTTGGTATTATTGATAGCTAAGAACAGATCGTGCAGTCCCACACCAGGGGACAATTTTCCCCATTTCCTACACTATTATTTAAGGCAAAGGTGAAACTTACTATCAACATTTCTGTGACACATGGGCTGAGCTAGTAATCTGTTCTTCCCAAAGAAAGCTCGGGAAAGAAAAAGCATTAGAATTCTAGTTTCAATTAGAGACTGTATATTGGATATGCAACAGTCCTATGAGAGTTGGCATGATTTTTTTCCTTAAAAAAAGGAGAAAAACCACCAGTTGTTCAGTAACTTGTTCTTAATAAATGCAGCAAAGATTTTTATCGTTTGATCCAAATTATTTACATGCCTCATTTCAAAAAATGCACTGTATGTATTTTGTCTAGATGTTGCTAATAGGTATGACCTTTTAAATCAAATATACGCAATTGCAGAGGAAAATTGAAATTCAGTTCTGAGGAAATGTGTACTTATTTCTTGCAGCCTTAATGACACGTCTCCAAATGTGTTCCAATTAAGATCAAAGCTAAAATGGTAATTGACCATCAAACATGTTGCAAAAGAAAGTAAACTAGTAAGAAAGACAAATCAGCAGAAAAAAAAAGCTTAAGTCTATCAAAAGAACAGGAGTAATAATGGAGATTTCATCACAGGACACTCTATTATGGGAACAGCTAATTACAAAACAGATAATAAGTAAGGAATGTAATTGCTCATGAAGGCAAAAAGCTGGAGTAGAGATAATGGAGCAATTACTTTGGCAGTGCTCATAGGCCAAACCTCAGTCTTTCCTGTGCCAAGCCCCATGCAAACAGGCAGGTTTGCAAGACCCCTGGCTCTTTCTAGCATAACTGTGTGTTAGACCATAAACCACTATACTGTGGTTCAACATCAGGTTTTATCTTGTTTTGCCACTCTCTTGACACTGAACAGCCAAATAAAATTTTATTTAGGGGGAAAATGAAACTGATGCATAGATATATGAAGGGCAGTCTGCATCACATAGGAGTTTTTTGAGGGAAGAGAAGCAGAGTGGCCATATTTGGGTTATATTACCAAGAAAACATGTATTGCCTCTGAACAATAAAGGATATGTAATGGCTAAATGGAAATCAGTATGAGCTGGACTTGCTGTTGGCTCGTATATGAAGTCACTGCAGGATTTTGGAATTTTTTTCTGATATTTCTATTGGGTTTTGTATTGTTCCTAAAAGCTGCCATCTAGATGAATACTCTCAGCTGCTTCTGCCTCCAAAATGAAGCAATTCAGAGTAAAAGCCTTTTTTCTAGCTATTTCCAGCGTCTGTTAAGGTGCTCTTGGGTATGTTAGATAGCCACAAGGGTCTGGCAGATACGCCAAGGTCTGCAGGAGAGCTTTGGCCTTTCAGAACCGAGCTGAGAACACAAAGCCGACTCTAAAAACTGTGTGTGCTTAACTCTGTCCATACAGATTCAATGAGGTAAGTGCTGCAGTTTCAACTCAGTCCCAAGTTTGCACCTTGGGACACACCTTGATCCACAAGAAAAATTCTCTAAGCCTTTACAGCCATGAGTAATCTGGGAATACTCCACGTGTAAATCCAGTCACCTACTGCCAATAAGGGATGTGAATTTCGTCATTCTGTGAGAATGGTGCACAAGATTCTCTATTCAGGAAGCAGATTTAAGTTCTGGAGATGAGACAAGTTCTAGTCATTGCATGTTAAAATCTGGCCCTTAGTTTTTTTTCCTTAGTTTTTTAGAAAGTGTGTGCAAACCACCATTTTTAAAGACTTAAAACATGGTTACCTTTTTCAGGGCTGTCCTGCAATCTATGAAGGCATTGCTGCTGCTCAAAGAAAAGTACCAAATGTCAGACGGGGTTTTTTTTGACTACTGATGCAAATATTTTTAGTTTTGTTTTTCTACATGGTGAGCCTATTATGGCATAGGGTCATCTGCCAATAGAAAAACTAAAAGTAAGAAATTTATAATCTTGGTAGCAAATGCTATAAATAATATTTGTCTAATCACTCAAATTTTAAGAAAATGAGTGTGTGATCTTGGAACAAAGAAGAGTTTGACCACTAGAACTAAAGGCAGCCATTATTGCAACTCACTATTAACACCCACAAGTCCTAGGCCATAAGGAAAACATAAGTTTGATACAAGTTTTCTGTAAGTTTTCCACACCTAATATTAATTTCAGGTGAATGCTGTTGCAGATAAAATAAAGAATGAAAAGAAAAACATTCCCATCTATTTCAGTCCAAAAGAAATTTTTATTAATTGTTTTCCATAGTGTAATTCTTCTTTTGGTTTCTGATAAAGAGTGAAACATGTATTTATGTGAAATGTGAAATTCACAGATGTGGATACAGATATATCTTCATTGTTTATTCATTATAAACTTGTATGTTTTGAAGAAAAAATGGCACCTAAATAATATATTCAACTTCTGCTTTCTTCTATTTTTACAGAAATTTATACAGGCATGCAGAAATAATATATACATATCTGTGTGGTCTTTTAAAATTTGTGATGTGGGTCTTTCTCATACTCTCACTATTGCATGCTCTGTATTATCATATATATTAAGGAAATGTATTTTTACTTAAAAAGTGTTAAGTATTTTTTTCAAATATTCTTCCATTAAGAAAAAGAAGTATATGATTTTCAGTTAGTATGGATTTCAGAGAATACATCTTCCCATTGTTTATGCACAGAATCTCAAAGCAATTCCTTTAATGGAAAGTAGAATTTGGATTCCAAAGCAAAGAATGGATTTGCTATAAACTTGAACTATAAGAAAACACTTGTTATGTTTTTAAAATATTATAATACTCAGCTTAATTTCAAGTAATATAAAAATATGCATGCTTGACTTATTTATTTATTTCCTACCCACTTCCAGGGTACTTCTAGGTTTTTTTATTTACTTTTACTAGTCTTTAATCATCTCAGTAGTGGAAATATTTTCTTTTCTAATGTCCCATAGCAGATCGAGATAAGCAGGCAGTTTTTAAAATAATGGCAAGCTTAGAGGTACATCTAAGCTTCTCAAAGTTTTGAACTTTTAATTTTATCTTTAGCATGAAGACATTTAATATTTACAATTGCAAGGAACTCAGATTTTAGGTATCTAACTTTTTGCTCATTGGTGTTGCTGGGATTTTATGGTAAGTGTATGAAAGCCTTTGGGAGCAAGAACTACTGAGCTGTGTAAAGGTGATGAAAACAAAATCACATATTTCTCTGGAGTGATCAAATAGCTTTTGAATTAAAAATTGTTTTATCCACTCAATTCAAAAGGATAATCTTGGGAAAAACAGTAAGTTTTGTATAGATTGGGGGCAGAGATTGGGGGGTGGGCAGACATGTCTTTATATAACTTTAAAGTGCCTTTGTACACTGGGTTATCTCCCATAATTAAATTTATTTCTATTTTTATTGTAAAGAATTCAGTTTGCCTAATTTATCTTGGAACAGAGTAGGGATTCCTTTCAATGTTAAAAGTGTCTTTCAGCTCTGTTGTTAAAATGTGAGTTAAAAAAAAATGAAAAAATGCCATTGCAGTGATGCTATGATCACAAAATCACAGTGCTGGTGCTGCTACCTGCTTGCTAGTTCTTGAAAATGTCTTGTCCCCATGAATGCACATTTAACACCATTACCAGACTACTTATTATAATTTAGGAATTTGCCATCCAAATGATACAATTGTTTTTCTGGTAGATATTTTATTTTCACTATATTGTCATAATTGTACCATCAGTCTGAAATGAGATGCATTTTGCAGGCCATACTTTTACAGCAAATGCTGAATTTGAAAACTGTTGTCAGATTTCATTCCTTAAAATGTTAGTAGCAAATGTTTTATTTATTAGATTATTTTCCTAAAGAATAACAACGTTGAAGAGATGTCACTTCTGATTATAGGAGACTTCAGTTCCACAAATCAAAACATTCCATGTACACATTTATGATGAGCAAATAAAGCAAACAAATATCAATAGTTTCACATAAAGAAACAGAAATTTATATCTATAATTTATTTTCTATGTCATTTTTATAAATTAAGCTTTTGACTTTTAGTAATAGCCTTAAAGGGACAGTCTTTTTCAGCAAAATAAAATAGATTTTCAGTGTTCAATTATGGTATTTAGAAATTCTATCCTAGAAGTATTATAAGCAAATATAGTAGAAAAGGAAACTTGTTAATATAAGAAGAACAAAATTTCTAAATATGCAATATGCTTCTCACTCCTAAACAAAAAAGACAGTATTTTCCAAATAAATTATTCATTGTTTGACATATAGTATGCTTATAGAGAAGCATACTATATGCTATTAGCATATGCTTAAATGTAGATAAAGATGTATAATTCCTAGTGCACTATATTGTGCAACTGTAAAAGAAATTATCCTTAAGCTGACTGTTTAATTTGATTATTTGTGCATATACTTTTGAGGTTTGTTCAGGTTTTTTCTAATAGAGAGGCCTTTAGTTGCCCATTAAAGACAACCTATTATTGGAATCAATAAAATGTAGCCAAGAATTAAACAAGCAAAAGGTTAAATATGTCTAAAGGAAATAAGCACTGTTGTAAAGATGAGCTGAACTTATTAATTAATTAATGAACTTCTGTGATGAATTCTTTCACATTTCATCTGGTAGACATTCTCTTTTTTTACCATGTAACTGTTTAGTGAACATTACTTTTCTACTCTGAATTTTAAAATTCTTATATGTTAGTGAGAGAAGATAGTTTATAAAACTGTTTTCCTGGCACAGCATTCCTTTCTGTCAACAATCACAGACCTGCTGTTTCAGAAACTTTTCAGATCAAATGAGAAGTTTCATGTCTAGCACAAAATAGATGTATTGAAATCAATCAGCTACAGTAAAACATTTGTACAAAAATATTTGTACAGAAATTCTTCAACAAATATTTAGAAGAGAGAGAAAATGCTGAAAACATAAAAACTGCTTTCTGATCAAGCTATTTTTATTTAAAAAAGTCAACCTATATCCTGTTTGCTGTTTGATTTATCCTTAATCATACATCTTTTTTACAGCTTTGAAAAAAAAAAGCTGGTATGAGAGCAACAGCAGCAAGTGAACTTGTTCTGCAAGTGTGCAACCACCACTGCCTACTACTACCCAACCTACTCCTATCCAACCTTAACTTTTGTGTGAATATGCATTTTTCGAAAAAACAGTTCTACATTAACTCATCCAATTTTATTTTCTTGTTTTCTTGCTTCTTTTACTGATTAGCATTAATAATTAATTACTTAACAGAAATGTATTAAGATAATATCAACAGTTGTGATTCTCTGAGTAAGGGAATAGTCTTTTTACTTCATACTCTCAACACTGATAGTTAAACATTAATTGATTCAGAGAAAAGAACTAAGTGGGATGGACAGAGTCTTATTATTTTATTATCTTTTTGTTTTACCAATCTTCCAGTTAGAAACCTTTGCCATTTCTGACAGTAGCAGAAGAAAAGATTTTTCATGCAATGATATACATGAAAGCTGAGTGGGAGGAAAAAGATATTGACTATCTAATTAAAGAGGGGTAAATATTGTTTGAAATAAGGCACTAAAAAATATTATAATATTCATAGCAACTAACATCATTCCATCTGGCTTAGCCTCATTTGGTAACCTTCTTTATGGCCCCATTTTAATATACAATTCTTTATAAATATCAGATTAATTTAATTTTTTTCACTTTACTATACTTAGAATGAAAGAAATAATTTGTTTTCCCTAAGTCCTTAAAAAGGAGAAAAATCTATTTTTTGTCAGGAAACAGTTTTTGCGTAATTTCAAATATACACAGATTTCACTGTAATTCATACCCTTCTGGGGAGCTGCCTTGAGCAAGATTCATGCTTCTATTTGCACAACACCATGGGAGGAAGGTGCGTGAGCTCCTCGTTGTGCATCCTGGTTTGGTTTCCATGCTGCCAGGGGAAGCACCTGAATAAGAGTAAGAATAGGCTACACAGGATCAGTGATTACAAAATGAAAGATGAAGAAGTGTTTCTTAGGCTCTCTGAAGGGAGAAAGCTTGATATCCTCAGCAGCAGGGTGGGAGGAGAATATTTGTGTAGATGGAGGATACACTCAGGCATGGGGAGAAAGACACTACAGCTGTGAAGGCTGGAAGAAGATTCCTTCAGATTACTTGGATGAGAGGTTTTATCTGGAAGGGCAAGTAAGCTGTCTGGGTCTAACACATACTTCCTCTCCACTACAAGTAAAATAAAGCAATGTTTGACAGATAAGACACTTCTCTGGTACCAGGTGACCAGACCTGATCTCTGAGGAGTTTTATCTGCGTGTCAGAGAACTCAATGTAGGAAAGAGGCTACCCTAGTTTGGCTGATTACCAGAGCTTGCTTACTTTTCTTGCTTGTCCACGACAGCACCAATGACAATGCCAGCAGAGGCCCAGAGCATATCAAAGGGGGCTAGGGGACTCCAGCAGCAGGAGCAAAAACTGTGGGGGCCCAGATAGAGTTTTCCCAGCACTGCTGATAGGAAGATAAGCATCCTGGGGTGTAACATCTGATTATTGTCACAAGCAAGACTTCATTGATACATCACTCAAGTAGATCAGGCAAAGTGGAACAGCAACCGTTTAAAGAAATGTTGCGGTGGATGTCTTCTACAGACAGCTTGATCAAGAAAAGTTTACGAGGTCATATTTAGGAAAATGGAAAAAAATACTTAGAAACATTAGTTCTCCTTGGGATATTACCATACTGACTTCTGCTGGAAAGACAACATGGAAAAACACAAATAATTGATCATGTTGACAATTTTTTTAAAGTAATTGCAGGGTGAGAAAACTAGAGGAGCTATTTATCTGTATTCCGTATTTGTGAATAAGCAAGCGGAAGTTTGGGATGTAGAGGTGGAAAACAACTCTGGCAATAATGGCAGTGAGATGATAGAGTTTATAATCTTAAGAGAAATGAAAAATTCAAGTAGCACAAAAATAATTCCAAACTTCAATGAGCTGGTTTTCATTAGCTCAGAAATCTGTTTGGCAAGCTCCCATTAGAGATAGCACTGAAGGGATAAAGGATTTGTCTTGAGCCTACTGATTTATCTTAAAAGACTGCTTCCTCAAAGCACAGTTCTTTCCAATGTGCAAGAACTCAAGTAGATGTGGCTGAGAAACAGGTAAAAGGGCTCCTGAATGAGCATAAAGAGAAAAGTAAGTGCACAGAAGGTAGATGCAAAGGTAAAGCTGTCTCTCCAGGTAAAGAACATTAAGAACTGCATTAGTTGATCATCTGACAGTTCCATTTAGGATTGTGAGCCATGCATTAAGCTTATTTGTGTTATTCCACTTTAGGAATCAGCAGGGTTTTCACTCATGTCAAGCTGTTGTGATATAAATATGGAAACTTCAGGGCAAAATCTCAATGAGCCATATGGCTTCTTTTGCTGTGCAATTTCATGAATTCCAGATCTGAGAGTGCTGGCAGTCTTTAGCAAGATCATCCCACATCAGAGGGACCATAAGCATAAAGATAGAGAACAACTTGTGTTGTTTTTTCCTCTTTTGTCAGCATCCTTACTGGGGTCGAAGGTTGTGGGATTTTTTTTAACCTCAGTTCTGTTCCTACTTGTTGTTCTTGTTATGAAAAGCAGTTAGAATTCAGCCCTTCAATTACTACCTTACAGTAAAGAGTCAGCTCACCTACAATCCTGCTGACTGTTTCATTATTATGAAGGCTCCTGCCAGGAGCTGTGGCCTGTGGGGGGTCTGCACTGACACAGGGCAAAAGTGTCAGGGTCAAAGAGCTGTCATGGACTAACCACAGCTCCCATTCCCCATCCCCCTGTGCTATTCATGGGTGAGGAGGAGGTAGAGGAGTCTGAAGTGAAGGAGTGAGGTTGAGTCTGGGAAGAAAAGAGGGATGGAGAGAGGAGGTTTTAGTTTTTGTTTTTTACAATACTATGCTATTTTTAATTGGCAGTTAATCAATCAGTTTTCCTCAAGTTTTTTTTCTATTTTGTCCACTACAGTAATTTGTAAATGATGCCCCTACTTTTATCATGGTTCTCAAGGTTTTCTCTCTTATTTTTTTCACCTGCCTGTTGAGGGGGAGTGAGAGAGAGGCTCGATGAGCATCTGTCAGCTACCAACCCACTCTAGCATAACTGTGTGGATTAAATCTTCCACTTAACTACCCAGGTGCTTTGTCTTATGGTGTCACATTGCCCAGCAATGGGTTAAGGTTACAGCCTGTCTGAGGAGCAGAGAGGTTTTTGGGACAGGGAGATGCTGCTGCAGAAAGGAATGGCTTGACAACCACAGCTGGGGCAAGGGCACTGGTGAAGTGTGCAGAAGGCCTGGAGTAGAGCAAATCCTGGGAAGCTCCAGCAGAAAGCATGGCACAGACACAGCTTCAGTAGTTATGGAAAGGCTTCAAAGGGATTCAGAGGGGCTTGTGTACACTTTGTTACAGCCCCGAGAATCACTAAGCACTGTCTGAAAGTAAGCCTGAAAGAACAGGCTTGCCTTCAGCAACACTGAGTGAAAAACACAGGCAGATTTACAAACCCAAACCCATTTGATCTCAGTTGCCCCTGCCACCCTCATGTCCATTATCAGTAATAGAAAACATGGAACAGTTTTGTTTATGCTCTAACAAATTAAGGCTCATTTTATAGGACCTTTAAATCTCTTTTTATCTAAATATTGTAAATTGAGTATTTAGATGAGGGCATCTGTGGTCCAAGATCCACAATCACACGGTTCCTTGGATAGGCCAGATAAATGTACATAATCTGCCATATAAGAGTACAGTACAGTGAGACTGTGCAAGATTTTCTATTGCATGGATTTTTTATAAATAACAGAGGCATTCACTCATGATTAAATAAGTACATATTTTCAGTAAAATAATTTGTATTCAGTCATGGATGGTTAGCTGAACAATTATACAATGTTACATATATTTAATTCATGTTCAGTATTATGGTTTAATGTATGAACAATCCACATGGTAGTTGTGACAACAGCTTATCAAGACAAAATAGCAGGAAGCTTCAACCAAAATTCATTGATCATTTTTAAATACATTCTAAAAATTGCATTTTTGAGCAATTTAAAACACAAGGGTAAAGAGAAAAGATAGAAGATATACCTATCTATTGAAACCTGTGAGATAGACATAAAGATTTCAAAATATATTGTATCATATTTAGTAAAATGAACAAAATATAAATTGTCTTTTATTTTCTTTAATGATACCAAGTAAATAGATGTTTCTGCCTGGTAATATACATATAGGGACCTCTGAGGCCCCCCTACTCGATTTTAACCAGGTTTATAAAGAAAATAGAGCTCATAATAGGCAGCAGCCACAGGGATATATTCATTAATTTAGCACTGACAGCTTTGCCGTTTTCTTTTTCAGGTTTGAACTGTGAATTTAGGCCTTGTGAGGCCAGCAATCCCTGTGAGAATGGAGCTGTGTGCATAGAAGAAATGAATTTGGACGTTTTTCCCCTTGGATTCCACTGCCAGTGTGTGAAGGGCTTTGCAGGTCCACGCTGTGAGATCAATGTCAATGAGTGCAGCTCTAACCCTTGCCTCCACGGATACTGCTATGACAGTGAGTTCAGTCTGGTTACTCACTTTAATGTAGAGGAGTCTTTCTCTTGAAGCATCTGTAGCTGCTGAGCTGCTCTGGGGAGAACACTGGATAATTTACTGAAATTTAGCTTGTCTGAAGCTTCACAGCCCGTACCAGAAGGATTATTTTTTGCCAAAACGCCTCAACTCCTGGCACTAGGGTTTTTGTGTTCAGGGAGTCAGAATTGTAGCTAATGAGAAATTTTAATGAGATTTGTGCTGTCTCCTTTGATACCTAAATTAACCAAATACATCTTACATTGTGCATTTCCTGAGAGAATATTCAGGTGCTGAAAAAGAGCTCATGGAGCACTTAGGCATTATATGTCATAATTCTAATAAGTCAAAAAATTCTGTTTAATTTCAAACTAATGTAAAAGGGCGTACCTGTTTACCTTCTGCATGTAACTGCATAACTTATTCATTGCAAGAAATAATTAAAGGTTTTAGAAGCAACTTGATTACCCTACTATATTCTATCTGGATTGGCAGGCCAAGTTTAGTATGGAGTACTCACTGGAAAGTTTTATAAGGCTCTTACCATCTATCAGACACTTTCTATACTTGTTAAAAAAAAAAAAAAAGTAGAAGTAGTAATTTTCAGAGGATCTTAAAATGCTGCCTGGAAAGCTGAAAAACATCTGAAGGTCGTGTAGACAACCCTGCATGAAGGTAGACTGTTAGCGGTGCTAGAACAGGTCAGTCAGGGATTTTTCTAGCTGAGTTTTGAAAGCCTTCAAAGAGGGACAGAATTTTCACAAACTCTTTGGGACAGCAAATTCCACCAATTAACTACTCTGGCTGTGCTCACACTCTTCCAATCCCATCCAAATCTCCTGAGCTGTAACTTTTGGCCATTGCCTCATAGTACCTCCTAGCACTGCTAAGGGATTTCAGTTCTATCATTTGTGCAATTATCCTTGAAGTTATTGTTAAATAGCCCTCTCACTATGAACACTCCCCTAAAGGTCTAATACAAAGCAAGCCCGCTCAACTTTTCCTGATGGGGTCCAAACTTTAGGCACTGAGTAGCTATGTTTGTCTTCTTCTATATCTCTGTCCTTTTTCCTCACATCCTTTTTCAAAAAATAATGATGATTTAAGAACTTCCATGAAATGCATATTTTTTTTAGAAAAATTTGCAGAAAACCTAATCAGCTTACTGGTTTCAGATGAGATCTTAAAGAACTGAGCCCAAATTACTAAATACATCACTGTCTAAAACACTCCTGGTTAAAATAAAAATAAAAAACAGTTTCAACAAAATATCCTAAAAAGTTTGTCTTTCCTTATCTGGGAATAAGGCAAGTGATTTCATCTTCTATCTAGCAAAGACTATTTCCTATTACATTTATGAATATTTTCTATGTGGTCTACATGGGTTTAGAGATATTTTTTGAACTGGAATTCAGATGAGCTGTATTAAAGTTCTTCATGCTGACAAACTGCCAATTTTTGGGGAAACAGCTTGTCTTTGTGGTGCCTCTGGCTTGAGTTTTATGATGTGGACATTTGAGTTCCTCTACTCTCTGTGCACTGGCTACAGAAAGCTGGAATCCTAAGGAACCTGGGAAGCTTTTAGCGTATGAATAGTGCTCCTGTGTTGAAGGACTTAAAGCATTTAATGAATACAGCAGCAGCTGTGTGTACAGACATGATGGTAGAATAGATTCTGTGGTAAATCTCAGCGATAATGAAGAATCCAGGGACCCCTTTGAGGTAAAAAAGAATGCAGGCCTGCAAGAAGTGTGATTGCTGCTGTCATGAACTCCATATATGGATGGAGCACTCTAAAGATTCCTCTCCATTTGCACCACTGATGGTGAAAAAGAGACAAGATTCTTATGATTGTCTTGTTAAGAAATGCGTCATAGAAAAATTCAACTCAAGTAAGTTTTCCCTTAATATAGTGGTATGAGGCACTCCTTATAACAACTACAACCTTAAAAGCAACCAATAAACAAAACATTGTTTAACTGTCATATCTTTTTTTGATATCATTTAAAAGATAGAATCCTATGTATTTTGTGATTGTTTTGTGATGGAAAATTGCTCATTACTTTTAAAATCACATTTTAACTTCATTGATTTATATGTGTGAATAAAAATATTTATTGAATCAAAATATTCCCATTAAGCAAAATTCAGTACATGAATCTGTTTTCCTATTTAAAAGATATTTTAGGAGCATATTTAATTTATTTCAATTTTTTTAACATATCCACACCGCTTAAGTAAAGCTGATCTTTATCTTTTCTAGATGGTATTATAACTAGATCTTTAGTAAATTTGCTACATTTAATTATTATGACTCTAAGTACTAAAGTACTATCTCTGTTGCAGTTGTCGATGGCTTCTATTGTTTGTGCAACCCAGGATATGCAGGATTGAAATGCGACCAAGACATTGATGACTGCATAGTCAACGCTTGTGAACACAATTCTACATGTGTTGATCTACATCTGGTTAGTAGCAATTTTTTTTTAAATTAAAATTATTTTTAAATTTTCCATTCTAAAATCGAAAACAATATTTTTCTGAGTTCTAAACATCCTCTTGATCCATATATTCACATATCAACGGCTTTGTAATCATGCTTTCCTGACATTGGTATTTTTGTTTATTTGTAATTTTATAGGCAGTGGGAAAGAGGAATGTTTTCATCATTTAAAAGCAGTTACTGGGTCAATGTGATTATACAGGTAATTCAAAAGGTGCAGAAAATTTTCTACTAGGTGTGTTTATGACCTCATTATAAGTGACAGGAATACTCATTTACACCAATTGCACTGGCTTCAAAGGGACTTAAAAAGTATCTTACGCAAGAAAATTTATTTACTTCACGTACTTCAGTATTTTTTCTAAATTCCTCTGATGTATTAGTTTTGGAGATATGAAATGTTAAAAATAACCTATATCTTAGAAATAAAATCATTCTATCATCTGAGTCCTCCATGAGAGGAAAGAGGACAGGGATTCATATTGTGTAAACTTCAGCACCAGAGGTGGCCCATGTTCTCTGTCACCCTTCCAGGAGTCTGTCAAGAAGCAATTTGTTTTCATTGTAACTCAACAGAGACACTAAGACCACACAGTATGAATATTTTCCTTAGGAAACATTCAGACTGTCAAAAAATTATCAGTTAAACAGAAAAAAAATGGAAGAAAGGACAGTTTTTTCTTTCTTACTCTAGCTTCCACCAGCACATTTGTGAGAATACTGATAAATGAAAACTGATACATGTAGAATTCAAATTATATTATGAAGCTTAAATGTAGGTGTCTATATGTGGAATGAGCCAAACATCTAAGCACCAACCAAATATCACTGACGATGTAGGCAGCACAACCCACAGTTCAGCTGCCCACCACTGGAATCTTCACTTTGGGTGAATTGAACAACCCTGTTAGGTACCACTGACCGCCGCGTTATGCTGAAGGTGTTTGCAATTTCAGGAACCCTGAAGTGTATGAGAGGTGTGGGTTTGGGGGTTTTCCTTGGTTGAATTCTTTGGCTGATTTACTTTTTTGTGGTTGTTTGTTTTTGCTTGCTTGCTTGTCTTAGTACATGCATAAAGAAATTGCTTTTTTTCCTGACAAATCCTGAGGGTAACCTGCAATTGTCACTATTTCCTAAACTTGAACCAAACTTAGCTGCTTTAAAAGAATTTTTCTCAAATTCTCTAGTCTCCACAACTTTTTCTTCTTTTCACAGTTAGAACACTTTATGTATTGCACAATATTTTGGAGGGATTTTTTAACATGTTGCAAGAACTAGTCAACACCTTGGACAGAATCAAGTATTTGACGTGGAGACCATATTTTATGACACTTTTTAAATTGTCTTTGGATGCTATCGTAAATGTGTATTTTTCTAACACTAGACTTCAATTAATATTTCAATTTTGTCTCATACTGGACACATATTGCCATCTTAAAATCATATTAGAAAACATTCCACAAAATAAATGTTATACCTCCAATGCCTGTGCTGTCTTATTCTCTAGGTGAGTGTGTTGCATATGTTGACATTACAGGTACTATTCCTAACTGCAGCTGATTCTTTAATTGAGACTGACAAAATGCAGTTTAAACAACATTCTCTCCAAAAAACAAGGTATCAGAAATGGAGAAAAATATGGATTTTTAATAAAAAGATTTTATTTTACCTCTTGGGAATTTTGGCTATGCTTCACGTAATGAGCTGAAATGTTGATCCAGGAAAATTTAATAATTTGGGCAAAATTTAGCATGACAAAGAATAGTAGCTCACTGCAATTTCAAGCACTGTTTTAATTTTGTCTTCACATGTCTTTCATCCATTTTTCTTCCTTGATTTATTTGTGTTTATTTTTGTTCTGTAATTCCTATATATTTCTCACCTTGTTTGCCATAGAGATAAGCAATTTTGTTTTAAATGGAACACAGCACAGCAAATCAGTGAGATCCATTCAAACCCACTGTTTCTGAGAAAGCATGACATTCAAAACGTCAGTGTGGATACAGTTCGTATCTACAGAAAATAAATGCTGTAGAAACTTAATGGCAAGGTGTCATATAAGACTCTGTGTTTGATCCTTCTCAGGCTTTTTCAAAATTTTTCACCTATGTTGTCAGTATTACAGCAATCATTTATGTGAAAGGATTAATTTTGATGTTGGGTAATGCACATTCAAAATCTTCAGTATTGTTTTTTCATTACAGCATTGTTCTTTGGCATTGTTGAGAGCAACAAAATTTCACTCTCAAACCCTCACCAATCAGAATGGGTTTTGCTAAGTGGAAAAGTTATTTTGAAAATAAATTGTCAATTTCTGGTATTATTTTGCTATAATAATAATTATTATCCAATAATTTCTATTCAATATTTAAATTTCTCCTTCTCTATTCTTCTCCAGAGTATATTTACTTAAACTAACATTTATTATATATGTTTCTGAAATAACTTTCATGTAGATCATCTTTTAAGTTGAATCTGGAAAGTGCGGTAAAAGACTTGTTCACTTAGTGATTGCATTATTCAGTTTATATGTGACTATATTATTTCACATACTATGTCCTTCTTATTGTATCCATTATCAAAGAGTACCAAAATTTTTCCAAACCATATTATCTGTTTATACATCAAGATTTCTCAGTGATCAACACAAAGAGGATTAATGAATTAACATATATTCATAAAAATGGAAGAAGACCCATTCTTTCTTCTTCAGCAACTGCAAAAGAACAGATAATGAATTAACAATACCCTAGAAAATTAATTTTTAACAATGCAGGCTCTCTTCATCCTTCTCTAAAAGGTAAAAAACTGGATGATAGGAAGCAATTGAAGCATAATAAAAGAAGATTTAAAAACAGATGGAGATCTCAGGAGTTTCATAATTTCTGCATCAAATACCATTTTCTTCCAAAGTTATATTACAGCAGCCTTATATATATTATACTGGTATACCAGTCAAAGACCAAAGATCTGAATGTGAGAAAGAATTCCAATATATGCTCTAATTGCAACATATACTTCACAGACTTTACCTTGGCTCTCCAGGCAGGGGGTGGCATTAAACAACTGGACTGTGGGATGAATCACAGAATAATTTACTTTGAAAAAGATCTTCAAGATCATTGACTCTAACTGCAAGCCTAACACTGCCAAGTTCATCACTCAACCATGTCCCTGAGTGCCACATGTACACACCTATTAAATACCTTGAAGGATGTTGACTGAACCTCTTCCCTGGACAGCCTGTTCTAATGCTTGACATCATTTTAATGAAGATATTTCTCCTAATATCCAATCCAAAGATTCTCTGGTGGGAGATCAAGATGGGTGAAATACGAAGTTTAATGACACAACTACATCAGCATAAGGAGATGCTGGTTTCCTACTGTGTCTGAAAATTCCAGATCTCCAAGAGTTATAACAAGACACTGTCAGTCATATTAGACCCTCTGGTGCCTCAGGAATAATTAATCAGCTACCCTTATGCTAATAAAAGCTTCATTCTGCAGTCCAGCAGCTCAAATACCTTTGGTGCATTTTTTCAAGGTAAGGATGAGTTTCCATTGTCAGAATGACACCTGCAATATGTATCCTTCATATTTGGTGTTGGTAATGTGCTATAATATAGAGCCTTAAAATTAGATAACAATGTTATCTTAGCAATGCATCAGAAAGAACAGGCACAAGGAATGACACTCATGAGGGGTTGATCCAGCTGCCAGCTAAGGACCACACAGCTACTTACCCACTCTGTCCTTTCTATGGGATGGTAAAGACAATAGAAAAGAGCAAACGAAAGAAAACTAGTGGGTAGAGACAGTTTAAAAAGCAAAGGAAAGGGGAGGAAGAAAGAATAAAACGAATAACATGATTCAAAGGCGATCACTCACACCTTCCATGTGAACACTGACACTCAGCCAGCATTTGAAAAATGGCTACCTTATGGTAGAGTCTCACCAGAGTAATTTGCAAATTCTTCTTTAAAAAGTTAAAATAATTAATTCAAAGTGGTTTTGGGAGACAATACACAAAGATACATTGTCCCTAATGATCTATATAAGATCAGATCTTGTATATAGTCTATATAATATAAAAAATTATTTTGGGGTATTTGCATTTAAAAAAACAAAGGTAATAATATCTTCACAATAGTTCTGACTTCAGTTTTTACTTGTGCTGTTCTGTATGTCAAATTATAATGCAAATCCTGTCACTTTAGTGTATGTGGATATCCATGCAGAAAATTATAATAGATGTTTCCTTCAGAGCTTTGTTTCTGGAAGCTGTTATTTCTCTATACTCATCACCTAGTAAAATAAAAAATATAAACTGTAGGTAAAGTTATAGTTGTATGATACTGCTTTTGTTGCAGTGCCATGTCCTTCTTGTGGTTAACTATCTATCCTTACTTGGTTTAAAAGGCAATTATTTCCTTTTCAATAAAATTTAATATTATGGAAATGAAATAAATAAAATAATGGACAATAATGCCAATTCGAACTAGAAGAAAAAATATTTTTTTGCTTGGCTTCTGTTTTTAAATTGGTAAGGGAAAAATGTACTTATAACAAGATGAAATTATGTAATTCAGGTCTTATATTCAGGGTTGTATGGAAGGCTTATGTGAAGGATGGAGAGAGACTACTATTAAATTTTTTTAATAGCAAAAAAAACCCCTAAAACAACCAACAAGTTGACAGGTAGGAGGCCTATTCCATAGTTTAAATTTCAAGAACATAACACAGAAGTAGGTTAGCTCATTGCATAAATTGTGAAAAATATTTGAAAAGAACTCTGGCATTGAGGACTAAAGTACATAGTAGCTAACTGTTAACAGGTTAAGCTACCCAAAAAGAAATTAGTCAAGTCTTTGGACTAACCTAATACAATTTCCTAAATTGGTACTCTACACTTAAATTCCTTGTAAAACAGAATTTTCTGTACTTTATGCTAAATAGAGAAAAGAAAAAGAATTATCTCCAAAACCTATAACTTATTTTTAAACGTTAAGAAGCACTCAAGATGCTTCAGGAGGATCACCTTCCTAGTTGATGAGAGCAGGGGCTCTGACACTCGAAAGGAAATAAAAGGCTAAATAGGTCTGCACCAATGAAGTTTCTCGATTTCTGTGGGAGTGGAAATTCTCTAAGCTTTAAATAAAGCAAACAAGCACTGCCACTGAAGCTGGTCTGAAACCTCAACTTAACTAAAAGTCAGATCACATACCATGAATGGCATCCACTGTACATAACGAATGACAAGCTCTTAATGGCTCCCAGGTCAAATAAATTCACTTTGACTTCTATGTGACTTAAACTTATGCATTGACCTCATTGAGAGTACCCATGTGGTGAAACTGTGAATGCTGGACAAGTAAGTTTCATATTGCCAATTACACATCCTAGAAGAGAGCTATAGAGCAGCTGTAGTTCACCTAAGAAGCTAGGAACTGCAGCAGTACTTCTGTAAAGTTTTGCTGCTAATACAATTCACTGTGCTGCCCTGAAGATTTGCCTTGCTGTCCCTGAAATATTTCATCTTCCATTTATATTTAGCTAAAAAAAAAAAAAAGGAACAGCATCTTCATAGTCCTTCAATAAAAGGTTTCTTCAAGATCTATTGAAATGCCTCCCTCCTCTGCCTTGTACTATAGTGAATATAACAGTAAAAAGATTGAAAACTTGGTCATTATTGGGTGTATTCCTTTATGCTCTAATAAGTGCAGTTGAGTCAGAGACATTGG
Source organism: Irena cyanogastra (assembly GCA_013397155.1). Classification (NCBI taxonomy): domain Eukaryota; kingdom Metazoa; phylum Chordata; class Aves; order Passeriformes; family Irenidae; genus Irena; species Irena cyanogastra. The sequence goes on from VWZV01004563.1 coordinate 59,970, forward strand.
AATACACAAAATTAACTATTGATTTACTGACTTAGGATAATGTCCTTGGTATTGATCTGTGCTATTATACATTACTTGATAGAGTGATTATGGTATTTATGCCTTACTCATCTAATTGAAAGATGATTTTGGCAAACAAGTATCATATTTCCATTTATTTGCTTTATTTGTGACATTATTGTAACATGTTTTAATTTGATTTTTTTTGAAAGAAGATGCAGACATATATAAAAATTTGTAACTTTAACCAACAGTATCACTAAATACCATAGGAGGGAAAACCTTTTATCTTTTTCATAAACTGAATTTTAAATACGCTACAGAATGAATAAAACTGTCACAGAGTGGAGGAAATGGAGATTAAGAGGAAGTTAAAGATTGGCTTTCCAATGAGACTTGTGAACAGAAGGCAAATCAATGTGGTAAAGATACAGGAAGGTAGTCCCAGATGGTGTGCTTTAAGTTTTGCCCACAATGAGGAGGCTGGACAGACAAAATCAGTGACAGCAGGGAAAGAAGTGAAAAACTTCACAAAATAAGGAAGAAGCTGGAGAATTGCGGCCGACTTGTGGAAAGCATAACCATAAATTTGATTTGTGCATTCTGTGCAGACTAACATTGTATTTGAGGTGGGAAATGAAGAGTTTGTACCTTTGAAGGCTTTAAAAGACTGGTAGTGGTATTACAGAGACTTGGAACTACAAAAATGTCATTGATTCATAAGGAAGGGAATTCTAAAAAAGGATGTTTAGCTGCAGAGAAGTACATAATGGTATGCACTTAGCAGACTTATAGAGCAGAAGGTCATGGAAAGGTATGGGTCCACAAGGAAATTATTCTGAAATAAGTTAAGTAGTGAAATTCATAGGTGCTCAGACACTCTCCGAAAGCTTCCCACGTATATGTCCTTGCCACACAACACACAATAATTAACTGGAAGAATTAATTAAATATGGAATAAATTATCCATATAGCAAGATTGGTGCTTTCTTTTGTTTAAAGTATATGAAATAGTTTGCACCTGACAGTTTCCTTTTCTAGAAAAATGTGAATGTTACTCCCACGCCATCGATTATGAATTACACTATGGTGTCTCTTTCAGAGCAAAATAAGTTCTGCAGGAAAAAAAGAACAGTCTCTTATTTCTATTTGTATATATTAAAAAAAAAGTGAAATATTTCACATAAAATGTGTACAACTGACAAGTTATGTATTAATGTTTGTCATCCAAAGACTAGGAGGTCATTTTCTGATTTTGTTAGGTCTCTCTAGCTGCTAATCTCTTCAGGCTTGCAAAAATTACGTAGCACTTAGAAAGGAAAATAGCCCAGAGAAAGATTTGTTATCCCGTTTCTTTTAGTTATTATAGAGTTCTCCAATCTGTCCTCCTTTAGATTTTAATATTCTGCTCCAAGGATTCTGACTAAAAATTTTTTTATTGTGCATGTGATGAGTGACAGGAACAGGTTGCTCAAAGAAGCTATGGATGCCCCATCCCTGGAAGCAACCTAATCTAGTGGAAGGTGACCCTGCCCAGGCTCCATATCTTGCAGGATTATTTATTTATTTGTTCATTTGTTCATTATCATTTGACCTTTATCCTATTTTGCTTATAACAATGGAAAAGAGGGAGCTGAAGGACACTCATGACAATTTACCTGGTTGTACTACTAGGCACTGAGTTACTTGTTGTAAGAGTTAGTTGCTCTTATTTGTGCTGCTTAGCAATCCTCTTTCAGAGAAAAAAAAAAACATTTAAAAACCAAATTATATTAAAGATTTCCTGTGGTTGTATAGAATCTGTTTTATTTGCATAATATAAAATTGTGAAATATGGTGAGATATTTCCCAGAAAAAGTAATTTTCAATATTATTCTAATAGCTTATCCTTTTACAAGAGAATTGACTCTGAAAGCACTGGGAAAACATTTAATTCATTTAGTGAGTAATCATATTGATTGATTTCTGCAGGTCTATTATGGAATTGTGAAAATGCAAGATTATGCCAGGTGTGGGTTTGACTGAAATCAAAACTCTTGACCAAAGTTTCCTTTCAAAGTAATCATGATAGCCTTTGAATATTTCCTCATTACTCTCTCACATTACTTTAAGTCCTGCCTTCAAACACATTTTTTAAGGGATATTGAAGCCCTATGAGGGACACACTTGCACAAACACCCATCAGAACTAGTGGTTAACCAGAAGCTTTATGAAGCAGTAATTGCATATGCAGTTGCTTCTTCCAGACAGGATGCCAAGTCTTTAAAATAGTTAGCCATCTTCATGACCTTTTGGATCTGTTATTAAAAAAAAGGAAAACTTTTTTAGAGTTCTCTACTAACATTTTTAATAATTCATGAAATTTTTATGCTGAGGCAAAGACTTGACATATTGCATAAATGCATTACTATGTTTGTTTCAATTCAGCTTTAATATCAGCCACCACCCCCTGAATGTCTCAATAAAATGTATTTCCATCCAGATTAATTCTGTTCTAGTCAGACACTGTATCTCTCACATTTCAATCCAGTACTCTTTTTGAAGTTAATGTCTATAGAAATTTGTTTCTGTTTATGGGCAAAGCAGGTATTTGAAGCAAAAGCTTCACCATATTAATGTAGACTCACTTTTTTAACAAATATCAATAACATAGTCTGAAGTATAAATACCACTGCAATTTCCCTGGGAAAAATTCGGAATTTCATGTTTGGTTTTCACTCATTCATGCTCAGTGGACCCATTAAATGTCTGGAAAACAAGAATGACTGAGATATAGAGGTGACATGAAGTAATTCTTTGCATTCCACTTATTATTTGTCCCCTTATTTTTTTTCTAATTGAGGAAAGGCCAATTAATGCCACGATTTTTATTCAGGAATTGCTAGACCTTCTGTAGTGGGAATAATAAAAAAGGAAACAAATAACCAAATCCAAAAACAAACCAAGAAAAAAGTATGAGAATTTCATCAGAACTCCCCCTGAGGTGAAAACAAGAAGCAACAAAACATGAAAAGAATTTATGAATTTTATTATATTTTTTTAATTTAATGAATATTCGTAACAGGTTCACTATCCTTGTAGCAGATGAGGGACTGGGAGTTATGCCAAAAAAGTGTCCAAAACAGCTAAGCCTGAAGCACTCAGCAGCACAACAAAGAACAGCAAGTGACAGTACAGGGGGACTCCATGCTGAGGATGAAGGCCCCCATCTGCCAATACTACCTCTTGTTTAGGATTGCTGCTTTCCAAGGGCTTGGATTTGGGATGCTGTGGTGAGACTAACAAGGCTTGTCCAGCCCTGGGACTATCATCTCTTGCTGCTCTTCCATGTATGTTGGAACCCAGGGCACAGAGAACATTTCCCTGCCTGTCCTGACAAGCCCTGATTCCCAGGAAAACACTGCTTTTGGCCTCGTCCGTGGAGAGGGCTTCCAAGACTTTATGATGAAGTGGAGTCCATGAGTGTGTAAAATAGATGGTAGTACAATTTATCACAGGGTGAAAAATTTAGACTTTTGGGTTTTTAGTATGGAGGTAGATAGAAGACAAAATGGAGGATTTTGGGAATTGTCTGATCTCCTTCTTCTTCATCTGCTCCATTTTCTGCAGTGTTGGTGGCATTGGGTGATTGGCTGGGGAAAGTCACAGTGCAGACGTTGTGTGTTAGACAAGTAATTAGTTATTGGTGGAAAAGTTGAAATAAAGTACGTTTTTAGAGTTAATCGGACAAAACAGCTTTAAAAGACTTTGTGCATCTTGCGCCATTTTTGCTGTCTTCCTCTTGTACACTAAGTCTGGTGTAGATGGCGTGCAGGACTTTTGATAAGATAAAAATAAACAGCAACCTGAAGACTGAAAAAGATCTCGTTCATCTCTCAATCCTGGCACAGAACACTTACTGGGGTCTGCCACGCAGGGGACCCCCAGAGAGAATTCCCACACATGTAGGTCCCACACTAATGATACGGCCAGTGCAGACCTGGAACACACCACACGTGACTCCATGTCTCCAGAAGCATGATAAAGGACATGGGTGCTCCAATGTTTTTCTCTACAATCCTGACAATGAGAGGAAGTGCTTGAGAGAGTGTGGATAAATCCTGTTGGTCAACAACTGCTTACATAACTGGTGATGACAGACTTTCATCTTTCAGGAGCATGGGACCTTCCCACTGGATTGAGGCTAGGAGGATGTGGGATTTTCTTGATCAAAAGGGACAGATGTATCTTTGACAACAGATGGGTCAACCAAAATCAAGTGACGAAGGGATAAACTCAGCTGTCAAGCGAAGGGTGCAAGTGATTTAGAGAGATCTTCTGATAAACACATTAGAACTGCACAGGGCCCACTTCTCTCTACATACAAAAAAAAGGAGGTTCCAAGAGGACAGAGCCTTGAGGGAAACAATCACACTTTTCTGAGAAATTAGTCCAACTGTGTGCCCGTCTGAGGTGCTAGTACATTAACCCCTGCAGCACCCCAGAGGCAAAGGCCACAAACTGAAATAATGCTGGCTCCATTAAAATATAAAGAAAATATTTTTTACTGTAAAGGTAACTCTGAAATAGGTTGCCTGGAAGTGAAGTATCCATCCTTGGATTTATCAAAACCCCAACAGGATGAGTTTCTGAGCAGCCTGTTATAGTTGACCCTGCTGTAAACAGGGCAGGGAGACCTGGACAATCTCCAGAGGTCTCTTCCAGTGTCTACTTATGTATGATTTTCCAATACAGAAACTTGATACCTGTATCTCATCAAAACATCTACAGTTTAATATATACTTTTCACTATAGTGATATAAATCTTTATGGGAACGGTTTACAGATATAGAAAAAACAAAAATAGAGTCATGGAATTGCATCGCAGAAATATTACACATTGAGAATTGATAAAAAGGTGGTTCACACTCGTTGAAATCACTTAGGTGGAGAAAATTATGTCAGCAGAAAGTGGCACTAAAATGTCTCCATTAGAAAATGCAGAAGTAGTTTACTTAACAACCGTTTGACTTGTGTGCAAATGAGTACACAAGTGTAGGAAGCTCAGGTGTTTTTGATTCAATCTTAGAGTAAAAACATTTAAGATTGACTTGTGTGAGGATAGAATCAGACTTTTAGTTACTAGTGACTAGATTATACATGACTTACGGTCACATTTCTATGCTTTTCTTACTTAAAAAATGTTTTGTAAATGGATCTGTAAATTTAGTACTTCACTGAAAATGTGAAGAAGTCACAGTGAGAACATTCTGTGTAAACATAGTATGTGTTGAACAGAGCACAAGGCATCAGAAATCCAAACCCATTTCAGATTCCAAAACTCAGAAAGGAAAAATTCTGTATTTTTACTCATATTTTATAGAATACCTGACTTAAGGGTAATGCTGCATTAGCAAGCAACACAGATAACCCTGGAACAAAAAAATGGGTGCTGAGACCTGGCTGCAAACTATGTACTTGTTTGGAGGGAGGAGCTTGATATTTTTTGGACTTATGGAGGGCATTGGGTGGGCATATTTTCTGTTTCAGTTTCTTTCAAAAGTGATTGGATTTGTGTGCCCTGAGACCACTGTATAACAAAGCACAATTAGGTGAGGACAACTGAGAAATTCATGTCCAAAGCTTAGTCCTTGGGTAAACTAAAATGCTAATGAGTCAGAACATAAGAACCGTGACAACAAAAAGCATATTGAACACATGGTCGATTTTAAATTTTTTTGGCCAAGAGATTCATAAAGAACAAGTCTTCTGAAACAGCAGTTTGTGATCTCAGTATGGACAACAGCTTGGAAATCTCTGGCTTTAAGTCTGTCCCTCATTAGTCAGCTGAGATACTCAAATTAAGTGTAAATGTACTGATTGCCTATAAATGTTGTCCATATGTTTGTCTGGTTTTGTGCCCACTGGAAAACCAGTGATCCATTTAACACAGTCGGACAAAATGTGCCGAGTGATTGAAAGCGTTTAACTCTTACTGGTCCATAACAGTGCATGTCATACCACTTCAATGAAACCCAGCATTTGTGCTTCAAAAAAAACTCTGCATATTGTCCCAAGCCCTAAAAGATGTCAGAAACTAAATTTAGACTGTTCTTACTGACAATCTGCCTGTTGGCAGCGGTATGCTATTGAGCTGAACTGAACCATGAAGGAGCCAGCTAGTTAGCACTGCACAGACAGTTACCACACGAAGTACCATACCATTTTCTTTGAGAGATGAGTGCCTAGATGCTTTAGGTAGTTTCACTGTGTGATGAGCTTGACTTATATCTCAGTGTAACATCTGTCTTTATGTGGTTTAGTTAGTGATAGGAAATACAAGCCTAGTAAGGAATTAATTTTCAGTTCCTTAATCCTGAGTACTACAAAGATATTTAGTTTCTTGATACATATTCCTTGAGGTGCCGTGTAATGTTCAAGAACCTTGCTCAAATGCAGTCACTGAGATATAAAAACAATGGAGAAATAAGAAAGTAAGAAAAAGACCACTGGTGGAGGATTGCAAAAGTTTTCAACTGGTCTGGTTTCTTTCAGTTTATGAGTGTGTAGGCTATACCTGAAATGTCCTTTGAAACAAGTATCTGCATTTTACAGATTTTGTAGAAGAATTTTAGGATCTGCAAAACTGTTAGCAATTTCCCATGTAAGATTAATATTATATAATGATTTCTGATTTTAATGTTTGCAGACTCTAATACTATTTTTAAAAATAAGCTCAGAAATATCAAACTACCTCTTAAAATTAGTTTAGTCCTAAAAAACAAATATAGTGTAAGAGATTCAGTTTCATATATTGAGCTGATTTGGGGGTGGGGGGAGTGTTTGGGGTTTTTTTGTTTAGTTTAGTTTTGGTTTTGTTTTATTTTGAGGGTTTTTTGGTCTTTTTTTTTTTTTTTAGGAGAAACAATGCATTATTTTGTACAGCAGAGAAAAACACAATATACTTTTTGATTTACTCTGTTGCCACTTGCTGGTTAGTTATACATCTGGGATGACTGTCACTAAATGATTTCTGAATAAGTCCAAAACTGAAAAGCATCTGCAAGCAAAAGTCCCAGTGCTACAGAGAACAAAAATGCACATTCTGCATGTGTACCCACAGGGGGAAAACACAAAAGGCATATAAAAGAGTCTGGCATTTTCATTTTATTACCTAGGCAGCATTCCCAGTCTCCTCTGGCTATGGACATATGCTTTTTAGTCATGTTGTGATGCTTGTTTCATGCTTGAGGAATGAACAATAATTGAGACACTGTTTTTAACATGCTTTGAATATGTCAACTTTATTAATAACTGTAGTTATGAACAGTAGGCCAAGTACACCTTCTCACAGTACCTGCTACTGTAGAGACTCAGATCTTTCTTCTCAGCCTTCATTATGTACATCTGTAGCTTCCAAGTTCCTAGCTTTATATTACTTGTGTTGGTTTTGGCTGCATTCCCAGTTTGTTTTCGTACCTTCCAGGCTCTCAGTTTTTCTCCACTAAACCTTTGTCAATTAAAAAATCTATACTCTTTCTATTAGTACCTGCGTGCCTTTCATTAAGAGAGATTTAAAAAACTTAGGTTTGTTCTATACAGCGCTGAATTGTAACTGACCAAAGAGAGAGAAAGAAACAAAAGAAACAAGTTTTTAGTGTGATCTTTTAGCAATAAAAGCATCCCTTTTCCAAAAA
>VWZV01004563.1:67712-96147 GCA_013397155.1 Irena cyanogastra
AAACTGTAATACTTATCATGGCTTTCAGCTTTATGAAAAATGAATCAAGAAGTGCACCAAAACCCCATCAGTTTAGGTGGAGTTTCTGGAGTCTCCATTCCCAACTGCTTTGTGTGATAGAAATTTAGACTAAATTTGGGTTTAGATAAAAAAAGCTCAAATGAATGCATATCAGGAAAAAATATTCAGAAATTTATTTTAAAAATGGGCAATTAATGCAAAATAATTTTTTGATATAATACCAGTTTTGATCCAGTTGAAGTGCATTGAATGTCATGGATGCTAAGAAAACTCATACTTTTACATTCTTAGACTTTTCTCCCCTGTCTACTGAATATATCTCCTCCTTAAAATAGTTGTCTAAATATTTTATTTTTTTGAATTTTCCCAATTATTTCACTGTTACTATTAGATGCATAATTTTATTCTTATGATGCTGTTGATTCTCAACCCCAAAATTTCCTTCCATTTCTAAACTATCAGATAAGCAGAACACACATCAAACACAGCCTTTGTTTAGCAAGAGTATATCAGAATATCTTTGTTATCTCTTTTTGTCTCTAACCTGTAGGTGAGAGAAAAATGCACTGCAGATTTAATTTCTATGTCAAGGTTTAACCCCAGACAGCAACTAAGCACCAGAGAGCTGCTTGCTCACTCCACATCCTGATGGGGTGGGGGAGAGAATTGGAGGGCTAAAAGTAAGAAAACTTGGGGGCTGAGAAAAGTTTAATGATTGTAAATGAAATCATTAGAGAGAGAGATATTAAATCCAAGGAAAAAAGTGATTCAAATGAAACCAACTGCTCAGCACCGGCCAACTGATTCTCAATGGCCTGTCTACTACCCAAGCAGTAGACCCCTGGCCACTTTTTCACCAATTTTATATGCTGTGCATGACATCACAGCTGTCCTTTGGTCAATTAGGGTCAGCTGTGTCCTCTTACAGCGTTGTGTCCTCTTACAACCTTGTGTCCCACAGCCTACTCAGTAGCAGGAGAGCATGAGAAGCTGAAAAGTTTTTGACTTAATGTCAGCCCTGCTCAGCAACAACTAAAACATTGCTGAGCCATCCACATTATTCTCATCCTAAATCCTAAAATACAGCACTGTACCAGTTACTAGGAAGAAAATTAACTCTATCCCATCCAAACTGGGACGCTTAGGAAACAGCATTCTCCAAGAATGTAAAGGTCACAGCAATGCTTACACAGTTATAGCTGAGAAATTGTGTATTGGGAATGTCTCCAGGCCATGGTTAGAGTAATAGAATCAGCTATGGTAGAAAACACCTCCAAATTCAAGTCCAGCTGCTAATCCAGCAGTGCCAAGTCCTCTACTAAACCATGGCCCTCAGTGCCACATTTACACAACTTTTAAATACCTCCAGGAATGATGACTCAGCTGGACAGCCTGTTCCAGTGCTTGATAACCTTTTCCATGATTTTTTTTTTCCCTCTGAAATCCTATCAAAAGCTTCCCTGGTGCAACTTGAGGCCATTTCCTCATTTCCTGTCACGGGTAACTTAGGAGAAGGCACTCATTCCCACATTGTTAACTGTGCTTTCAGGCAGTTGATTGTTGCAGCTGGACTAGCTGCTAATAAAGTCCAGGACAGGGAAGCAGAAAGAGCCTTTGCATGGTATCTGCAGATGTTTTATTCTGTCATGTGGTAAGATGTTCAAGGTCACAGCCATCCGGCCACCCCAGGCCCCGTCCAGCCTCTCTTGTCCCAAGAGGCCGGGGCTGACCCATGGCATGGGGGCAGCACAAAGTCAATAGCTAATAATGGGGAATAGGGAAGGAGCGGCCGAGGGACACAGGAACAAGGGGAGGGGGCAAATGAGGAAGCCTCCCGTGTATCCCAAACCAGGGAATGCCTCTCAGGGTCTCTACAACTCCCCCTTTCGATATTATTAAGAAAGTTTCTCTGAAGGATCAATTGAATCAACACAAAATGACAAAAACAATCAAAAGCACTTACAAGACAATTTTCAAAATTCCAACTATCTTGAGTCCCCAGTGTCCGAACAGATTTTCTAGAACATCTTAGAGTTTGCAGGAGGGATGCAGGGTTTTCTTAGCATGGCGTATCAGGAAACTGAGTCAGGAGAAGGTTTCTTCAGCAGAGACTGGTTCTCTGTCACCTGTAGCAGTGTGGTTGGCTCTCTATGAGAGAGTGTTAGGGGTGGTGTGTGCCTGTTGAAAACTCTAAATAGAAATCGTTAACTTTTAAGAAAAGGATGGTTACTTTAGGGAAACTTTCTTTTTATCCTAATTATACCCCCTCTGGTATTGAGAAGGAAGCCTGGGAGAAGGGATTGGTGGAGGGGAACCACAGGAGGCGGGAAAGGGAGGTAGGAATTTGTGGGAACATAAAAAAGGGGGAATTGGGACAGCACAAAGCTGAGAGCCAATGGGGAATAGGGAGGGAGTGGTCTCCCACGTATCTCAGCCCAGAGAATGCTTCTCAGGGTCTCTACAGTTGATCAGGTCCCCTTGAGCATTTATGTCTCCAGGATGACCAACCAGGCCTCGTGAGAGTTGTGCTCAGATGTTTCACCAGCTTCATTACTCAAGTACTTTTTATTATGCTATAATTTCTTTCTAATTGAATGGCCATTCCAAACATTTTCATACCTTTTTCTTTTATTTTTCTGTTTTTTATTTACGTAATAAATAAAAAATTGGCTTCTCATCTTCATGTTTTAGATGGACTATTCATTATGAATTAAGGGTTTGTATTCTAAATATGCACCATCCTGTTTGTCTTAGAAAATTGAAACCTCTTTCTTCATCTATTATTGAGTACAATTGTGGCACCTAATGCAGAATAGTGCTTATACTGGCTTTTTGCATATATATCAGTAAACAAATATTCTTTATTCCTGTTCAGAGTATGCATGCTTAATGAAATACCAAAACAGCAAGATGTTCTGGTGCACTTCTTATATATTACGTCATGATTTCTCAATGTACAGAATTTTACAGAGTTCTGCTGTGTTTTCTTCAGCTGTATTATCTTTCAAACATGCATATATTATGTGAGTAAAAAGAGAGCAGGAACAATCCTTGAAATAATTTTTATTTTTAAAGTAACTTCTAATGTTCAGTGTCTTAAAGCAGTGATATTTTCTACCTTTTCATACACTTTTCAGAAACAATCATTTAATTGGAGATAATTTATTTACATTTGTATTTTAACAATTAAATTACTATACACTTCCTTTTTAAATCAACTGGTTCTAAGAAACTGGTCCAATTTTTTCCCACTAAGTTAACCCTGATACTACACTTTTAAAAATTATATACTGAAGTTTTCAATTAAAGTTAAGAAAAAAAAAAAACAAAACAAAACTACACCCAGAAAAGTATGGATTTAATATAAAAAATTAAATTTTATGCTTTTGCATCAGCTTAGAGTTTTATATTCTTCTGGGAATATGGTCAAAGTGAAATATTCTAAACTATAATTTAGTGGGATTTATATAAAGTAAAAAGAATTTAAAACGTTGTTTATTTAAAAGACAGGTAAATCTCTGCTTTTTTGTATCTCAACACCTTTAATAAAATATTTAAAGAAAAGTTATGCTCTACATGCAAAAGGGTCCCCTCTGCCTCATTCCTTCTCTGGTTCTGATGCCTGATGTCTCATCTGTGTCACCAGAAACTGATGCCTTGGAAAGGCTGACCTAGAACAGAGGCCAGATGGAGCTAAAGAATAAAGTAGGGATTTATTAGGAGGCCTTAATGGGCAGTACAAGAGCCCAGCCAGGGCTACACGCCAGGTGAACCCAAAATGGTCAGAAAATGGACCACTTGTCATGAGGTCTCTCAATTTCATAAGTTTTGGATCATTAGCATGTTGGAGTTAATTGCCCAATTATAGCTCCAGCCCATGAAGTCCCATCCATCTTGTTTTTCTCTCTTCAGTCCACCGTTTGTGCTCTTGGGCCTGAAATTTGGATCATTTGTCCTTGGTCTCCAGCTAGAGAAGAGATTATTTTGTCTCCCTACTCTGTGAAGAGAGCTTACTATCCCTTAATATGAAGCTCAGAACTCCACACTAAAGCAGCACAGAATCTGAAAAATATAAAAGCTAAAACTTAAGGCATCATTTCAAAACATTATTTTGAAACCATATAGTTACTAACAAGTGGAATGAGTTTCAGCAAGCATTGTATACCAAAGTTTTGTAAAAAGAGGACCCTGGTATTGGTTATTATGTTTGCAAATGGTGAAAAATGTTTCAGGAATTCAGGAGAATTCCTGAAAAATAAGTAATTTGTAAGAATAATGTTTAATGGCAATGTATTCTTTGGACAACTTTTATTTGAGACTGCACTGAGGGAATTAATTTCCTTCTTTATTAAACCAAATTGAGTTGTACATCACAGAATCACCGAATATGCTGAGTGGAAAGGGACCCACAAAGACCACGGAGTCCAACTCCTGGCATTGCAGAGCACCATCTCAAAGAGTCACATCCTGTGCCCAAGAGCATTGTCCAAACACTTCTTGAACTCTGACAGACTTAGTGCTGTCTCTACTTCCCTGGGGAGCCTGTTCCAGCCACTCCACCCTCTGGGAGAAGAATATTTTTCTAATGTCCAACCCAAACCTTCCCTGACACAACTTCAGGCCATTCCCTTGGTTCCTGTCACTGGGCACCACAGAAAAAAGATCAGTGCCTGCCCCTTCCCTTCCCCTCATGAGGAAATTGTAACAGTGATGAGGTCTCCCTTCAGTCTCTTCTTCTCCAGGTTGAACAGACCAAGTGACCTCAGACACTTCTCATGAGGCTTCCCCTCAAGGTCCTTCACCATCTTCCTTGCCCTCCTTTGGATGCTGTCTAATAGTTTAATACATGTATATGTTTTGATTTTCCAGATATTAGCATTTTAAAATTATTTCACATAGAATTATTGTACCTCAGGACAAAAAAAAGAGATGACACTCTAGGTGAAAAAGGAATAGTAGGGATCTTGCATATAAGTCTTGACAAACCATGGTCATATATTTATCTGCCTGACATGGCTGGTAGAAAATACCCTTTGGTGATCTACATACAGTTCTCACAGTGCTCTTGTAGTTTTTTTTCAGCCTGCAGGAAACACATTTTTCCACAGCATTCCTCAGTTCTTAATTTAACCCATTAACAGGAGATGATCAAAATCAAATTTGATAAAGATCTATAAATGCTAATAAAGATTATTTAGTCAGAGTTTATGTCCCTTTGTGATCGTGCTCTGAATCTTCAATTTCCTATCTGTCTTGCCTATCCTAGTTTTCTAGTGCTTTCCCCTATTTAAATATGTCTGATTCAGTTTATCCCTCCAGGATTCACCACTGTCTCCTCACATTCCTGTCAGGTTTTCACTTCAAATTTGGGGTTTGGGGGTTTTTTGTTTGTTTGGTTGGTTTTTTTGTTTGTTTGGTTGGGTTTTTTTGGTTTTTTTTTTGTTTTGTTTTGGTTTTTTTTGTTTGTTTTTGGGGTTTTTTTGTTGTTTTTTTTGGTTTTTTTTTGTTTTTTATTTATTTACACTTATAATATCCTTCAGAATCATCGTGTTAGCTGCAATGGCTGCACAAATCCCACCCTTCATCCAGTTACTTCCAGCTGGGTAGAATTCTGTGAGTAGAAGAACAGGCTACATCTTTAGTGGTGCAGAGAAGGAGGGAGAAGAGAGAGAGGAGAGAGACTAGAGAAGAGAGAAGAGAGATAAAAGAGAAAGAGAGAGAGGGTCAATGGTCTGATAATGACACAATTGCAATCACACCAATAGGAAAAGAAAAATAATATATCACATTTGTATAAAAATTTCAGTCACAAATGATCTTTTTGTGTGGCTTATTGATGGGCTGCTGATCCCACCAACATGCTGCTGAAATCCAAAGCATGAAGAAAAGCTCTAACTTTGCACCAGTGTCATAAATTGTAATAGATTTAATAAATAGGGCTAGTGGGTACAGTGTTTGCAATACCATTAAAAGGTGTGAGCCTCCTGAAGTCCTGTAGGCAAGCACCTTCAATATCCAGAAATAGAACTTCATTAAAGTAATAAGAGGGAAACTCCAGGAAGGCCAGAAAAATGCAAATTGCAAAAGATTGCCCTTAATAAGATCAAGCTCTCCCAGGGAGTGGAAATGAGACAGAAAAAGTTATAGCTAAGATTAAATATTTTTACAGCCTTACAAGATTAGAATGAAAGTCTTTAAATTTCCTGCTATCAGAGAGAAAAGCCTTTTTTTTTCTCTCATATGAAATATGAGCTAACAGGTAAAGAGTGGTTAACCTCTACCATACCAAATACAGATTGAACCATAAAATCTAAAGTCATAATTTCTTAAAGTATTAATTCCCTAAGCTCACAGTGTAGTCAACTTACAGCACAAATGATTGATATTTTATTGTCTCATCCTAAATAATACTAAAATTAATTTTAACTATGTATTAGGAAAATAGAGGGGAAAACAGCTCTTAACATTTGAATGTGAAGGATTAAATAAGGATTTTATTGTAAGAATATTATTCCCTTTTCTCTTATCTGTACAAATGTTTCATAATGGAAATATCTTCTTAACAGTCCTTTAGTATGCTGAAAAATCTATAATTAACCTGTAATATTCAGGAAAAGAAGAAACACATTACTATGAGCTGGTGCTCTTAACATCATGTTCTGATTCTCAAGACAAAGTACGACAAAGACATTCTAAAGCAGAGAGAGAAAATCTGAGACTGGAATAAATTTATAAAAATGGGAAGGGCTGGTGATGCCCTTATCCCTCAGTTTATCTAGTCTGTCTATTTTTACAGTTTCCTTTTCCCTCTCTCTCTTCCTTCTAGGAAACTGCATCTTTAAAATGATGGTAAGCCTTGGCAAATTAAAATGCATCTCTTTTACTTTTTGTCCGACAACCTCTTTATTAATTTTTTAAGTGATGTAAAATTTTAAGAAAAAAAACTCAAAAGTAAACTCTCATTGATTTTTCAATTAAATAATTTGGATTTCAAAAGAGTGTTTGTACTTGACTTTTGGTGACTTATTTCTAAATTGTGTTATGCAACAACTAAATTAGACTGTTGGACACAATTTGTGCTTTCCCAGAAAGTATTGATTCTTATAATAAGCCATTCTGAGACCATGAGTATTACAGAAATTCTCTTGCAATCAGAAGCTGCTATGAATTTTTTATTTGTGGATGCAGCTATCACTAGGTGACCCTGATAAACAGACTGATCCAAGTTTTTAGTGTACAAACCTGTCTGGTTCCAGGCATCCAATGTCCTTCCAGGAGCTGTGACACTGGGCTCAGAATGACAAAACTCTTGATAGAAAAGATGCTGAACTTTCTCACAAAGACATGCAGATTGCCTGGGCATTAGCAACTGTCTAGATGTATGAGGTAAATACATGGGAAAGTTTCCACTATATTTTAAACTTCTGTGCATATTGTTCTAATTAAAAAAGTAAAGATTGATGGCATATTTCTGAAAATGAGCACAGCCAAGCCACAAGAGTTGCAAATTCAGGTGAATAGGGATACATGTTCTCATTATTCCAAACGACTTTCCTGTAATGTGCTTTATTATAATGAAATGTTCTATAAATTTAAAGTAGGGATGAGTGAAAGTTCAAAAGAGGAGACTTGACATCAAATAATATTTTGAATGTCTGGGTGCTTCTAAGGATATTTAGTTTGAAGTATTTATGGAGCAACCTGTTTCTTCAACTTTCCCCTACTTTTGAGCAAAGGTTGGCAAAAAATGGCATTTTTTGGTGATTGAAGTGTACTGATGTGATAATGGTTGCATGCTTAAGATCTAAATTTGAATCAGCTGTTACATGAAGGGAAGAGATAGCTTTGTTTTATGGATACCAGTAGTTGATCTGCATTTTCTTACTTTATTTAAAAAGTCACCAGCTGCAACTCCAGGTTTGTAATTCAAAAGCAAGATGTTATTTCTGTCTGTCAGTACCTAGACAATTCCTTTGGAATATCACAGTTACTTCCCGCAGCTCTCCTGTTACCTGAGATCTAGTGGCAAACTGAGAGCTTTGGACAAGCTTTTAGGGGGGTCAAGTTCCTGTCAGTACTTTGTTTTAACAGGAATGTGTCCATGACCTTTCACTAGTCATTGAACAATTGAGCTAAACGTCAAAGCAGATACACCGAGCAAAGGCTGATACTCAAATGTCTGTCACTAGCTGGATTAGTTATTTGGTTTATTTTGCACAAACAACCTAAGGCTGTTTTTCATTAGTTTTCCTGGACTGTTCAGCACCTGTCATGTTGAAGATTATTTGATTGGCACATTTTCTAGTAAGCTCTCTTGGAGAGGAACAAAAGAAAGGTATAAACTGAATAAATGGCAGAGGTCAGAAAGTAGAGACAAAAAAAGACTTATCACCTATTATTAACTATGTAAGAGGTCTCAAACTGACTTTGATTTGTTGTCATAAAATTATTGATGGACTGGACCAGTATAAAATCTTATTTTTTCCCTTAAATCCTTCATCTTTCCTTAGAAAAATCTTTCCTTTTTTGTATCAACAACTTTTAAAACACTTTTGACTGTAACATTTGTTTATATTAATGATTGTTCTTAAATACCTCCTATGATCTTCTAATGTCCATATTTCTTGTAGCATCTTGTAAAGTAGCATTTTGAATTTACTAAAAAGTATAAATTCACAGAGATTTGGATTTTTTTATTGAGTATTTTTTCTTTTCTTCCTGCAAACATAATACATGCATAATGTTTAACATTGTCCATACTCAAATGGAATATCTATGTCAATACTAGTAAAAGCCATGTTGCATGTTTGGATGAATCTCCACACAGAAAACTAACCTCAACAAGATTTACCTTGAACTGCAAGAACTGCCATGTCTGAGCAGTGATGGAAATAATTGATTAAATTGTAAAGACATAGGCCAGAATTTATTTGCATATTAAATGTAACATTAAATCTAAAATAATTTTAAGAGAAGCCTGTTACTATTAGTATTAGCCGTGATTCAATTTTGAGAAAAAGAAAGTTTCACCAAAATATACATTTACAAAAAATGTCATTTTAAAATTATCAATATCAAATGCAGCAATAATTATGATTTTTTAGCAAAGCACCATTCTATGAAATTATTGTGTATAGAGACCTGCAGTGCAAATAACAAGTGTTCCCATTCCAGATAATTTTCTTTGTCACTACAAATTACAATACAGTTCATTTAGAGCTATAAATACGCAGCATGTTGAGATACCAGCCATATTTTAAGCTGGAACATGCACTGAATGAAAATGTAAGTTTTTCTTTACTAATGGTGTGCTATTTAAATATGATGAAAAACTTACTTTTTTTGCATATACTTATTAAATATTTTTAATATAAACAGAATTATTATAATGTAAAGCAAAAACTCATTACAACTTACCATATTTTACCTGTACCAGGTATTTTAAATATGCTTTCTTGTAAATTTAACTTATTAATTATTTAAAATGTTAAAGAGATAAGCAAATTAAAAATGTTCGTTGTTTCT
This sequence comes from Irena cyanogastra, assembly GCA_013397155.1. NCBI lineage: Eukaryota > Metazoa > Chordata > Aves > Passeriformes > Irenidae > Irena > Irena cyanogastra. Next base: position 77,259 of record VWZV01004563.1, read on the forward strand.
TCTGTAAGCTTTGCTTAAAATTTGAATTAAAGGAAATCTGGTTTATACTTTATATCAGATGATATATAATTTAAAATAACTTAGGGTACAAAAGAATATAAGTGGTTTAGAAAAACAAATAAATATACTGGTCAGAATTTTTAAGCTATAACTGTATAGGAAAAAATAGATAAATAAAGTAGAGAATTTAGAAGTCTTTAAAAATACCTACCATTACCTACCATTACCTAATGCTACCTCAACTTCTGTAGATAGCTAGTACTTAATATTATTCACCCTACTATTACACATTTTTAAGTGCTTAACACAAAACACCACATAGCCTTTGAAATTTATGTAGCTAGAGCAAATAGAAAAAAGCCTTATTTTTTTAATAAAGTAATACATAAGAATACATCAGTTAGTGATCCTAATAATAAGATGATTAAAATAATAATTTTGGTGATTTGAAATTTAGCGACCAACTTATTTTGGTGATTTTTAAATAGTAGTCTTATCAGAATCAATCACTTGTAGTACTGTTTAGAAATTAGATTTTTAATCGTAATTTTTCATCACTTCTGAATCCATGTTTCACACTTTTTTCACCTTATTCTTTTATGTCGCTTCTTATAATCATTCTTTCAATTAACATCAGCATTAATAACCATGTAACAAACCTCATGGCACTCAGCCCCAGAGGTGTTTCTTTGCTGTGAGTTAAGCAATCTGATTATTACAGAGTCATTAACTAATATCAGAGCAAGCCATGTATGTCTTCTAGAGTAGCAACAACAGAGCTAATTGCAGGTTTTCTTTGTGTCAGAAGTCAAATTTCCTTAATTCGTGGAGCAGCACGGCTAATACATTCACTCTTCCTACAACCTGTGAAGAACAGGTAAATAATTCATTATCAGAAGACAGAAAAGTAGTGCATTTGCCAGGACTTCACTCTGCATAGGATTTGTTTCAGCTCAGAGTTCTATAGTAAAAATAGTGTTAAACCAAATGAAGTGAACAGATACCCTGGTTTTATTTTTTCTGCTTTATTTTGTTTTGTTTTTAAACAAGCTTGCTTATTTAGGATATAAATGCAAACAGACTTGCACGATGAAAACAATGCCATAATGACAAATGGGAATCTAATTTTGTCAGTTAATATGTATGATTACGCAAATGGTTAAATCAATAATAACTTAAAAGTAAAGCCCTAAAGTAGCAACTCAGAAAAGACCCTTAAATTAACAAAAAAGGCTGCATAAATAATGTTAGGATCTCAATATGGTTTAGAGCAATGGCAAATATGATTTCACAGATGCTTAAATTTTTATGTTCACATTTATTTCACAAGGTTAAATGACCTGCTGTTACCACTAACAAAGCGAAGTTGCATGAAGGTTTTCTGTAGAGAAAAAAGCCCTGATTCCATCAGACAGGTTTGAGATGAGTTTTCTGTAGAGGCTGGAGTACATCTCCTATTATGTGCCAATGAGAAGTAGTCTTACAATGGGTTCTTCTTGTTTGGCCTTAATGGAAAAAGGGTTGCACCCCAAGAAATGGTCTGGCAGAAGATCTTGGAACACACAGAATAAAGGGATGGTTCTATGTTTCCTTTTGTGTGTTTCTGTTTCCAGGTGAGGTATTTTTTGTTCTTTCTGTGAATTAAAAACTTTAAAATCCCTCCAAAAATTCTCCAACTCCATGTGTATCTTTAAAAATTAAATTGATTCATTTTTTTTCTCTAGACATGGAACACATATCTGGGGTAAATATCTCTGTGATAAAAATTCTGTTCAAGCTAGATATACACAGAACAGGCTTGAAGATTTCCCTTGTTCATAATTCAGATCTTTGTTGTGTGTGATGAACATTTTTCATTGCAGTTTCTGTTTACCAGATGTTCAGCTGCCATTTCCTAGTGACGTAACATTGACTAGGGCTTAAGGAAATGATTAATTCTTCATTTACAGTGTTGGAGAAGGGAAAATATGCAATTGCTCCTAAATGGCACTTTCTTACAACACTCAAAGTTAATTGGATAAAATACATGCTCATGTGCATATGTGGTTCTGGGTATGTGTGCAAGGGATCAGAAATTTTTTACCCTAGCTAGTATAATCCACTCTTCTTCAGCATACTGTGCTGCATATTGTACAAGAGAGAGCTATGTACAAGGAATAACTATAGTGTTATTGATGCATTTATTGTGTTCTTTAGAGGACAAACAAAAGACCATCTGCAGGAACTTAGAGGTACCATTTATTTTAAACTGTCTCCAATGGATAGTAATACATAGCTACAGTAAATAAAGGGGAACAACATATAAATGGGTATCAAATTCTACTCCTTCAGTCTCTTGCTTGAGCCACTGCATGCTTCCTGATATGCAGCTTCTTGTCATTTTATGCTGTTGGTATATGCTATGCCCTGACAGACAGCCCCAGCTTTTCCTCATCTGAGAGATGCATCAATCTCTTAATAATGTTACTGGCTGGACTCTTTCCAGTAGCTCCATATCTCTCTTGTACTGGGCAGCCCACAACTGACACAGCACCTCAGGTGTGCCCTCCCCAGGGCTGAATGGAGGGAAGGATCACCTCCCTCAACCTGCTGGCAGCATTCCTCCTAATGCAGCCCAGGATGCTCTTGGCCTTCTTGGCCACAAGGGCTTATTGCTGACTCTTCTCCAACTTGGTGCCCACCAGGCCTCCCAGGTCCTTTTCTGTAAAGACTTGTATCTATAAAAACCCTTTTTATCTGCTTACATATTGTTTATTGCACTTTCTTACTATTGTAACATTGCACTTTCAACTACTGTGAAACTACACAGAGATGACATAATGTGTAAGAATTTTTATTTTTTTCTGCATATATGCAGAAAAAAATGTGAGTAAGATTTTGTGCTTGATGTGAGAATCCTCATGTAATGAAAAATCTGCAAAGAACAGAATTTCAGCATTTGATTGTCAGATAATTTTAGTGGGACTAGAAAAATACTGCTTCTTTCTAAACAAAACTGTTGGCAAGCCTCTTTTCACTTCTCATTTTGTAACCCATTTCTTGAAGAGTTTTTTGGAAACAAGTTGTTATCTCACATTCCTAGTATACATGAAAACCTTACCTGACAATAGAATGGTTTTTAAGAGGTGTCTGATTGTTACTCACGAGTATGGAATAGTAATGCCCATTTTTCCCATTTGATACAGATAAATATGCAGAGAACTGAGATATTTGGGTGTGGCTATTATCACAGATCCCAGAATATTTTGAGTTGAAAGGGACATACAAGGATCATCAAGTCCAACTCCAAAGCAAATAGCCCATATGTGGATACAACCTTGGTGTTATTTACACCATGCTGTAAACAACTGAGCTAATCTTGGGGTCAATGTGTAATAGGAAACACCAACATGTGGGCTAGTAATGTAATTTGTCTCAAATGTATTCTTTTCCTTTCTTTGGCGCAATTCACAGCAAATTATTTTCTTTCCAAGTTCATCTCTCTGTATTACACTTTAAGAGAACAAAATCCTTCTGTCTCCTATCATAAAATTATTAATATTGGAAAATCTCTAAGATCATCAAGTCAAACTGTCAATGTAGCACCACCATGTTCACCACCAAACCATGTCCCTAAGTGCCACATCCACATGTTTTTTGAATACTTACAGGATAGTAACTTAACCACCTCTCAAAGCACCCTGTTCCAAAGCTTGACTATTCTTTCAGTGAATGATGCTTTCCTAGTATACAACCTAAACCTCCCCTAGTGCAACTTCAGGCCATTTCTTCTTGTTTTGTCGCTTCTTACCTGGGAGAAAAGACCAACCCCCTCTTGCTACAATCTCCTTTCAGGTAGTGGTAGAGATGCATAAGGTCTCCCCTGAGCCTCCTTTCCTGCAGACCAGACAACACCTGCTCCTTCATCCACTCCCTCTACGACTTGTTTTCCAGACCCTTCACCAGCTTTGCTGCCCCTCTCTGGATCCAGCCTAGCACCTCAATATCCTTCATGTAGTGAGGGACCCAGAGCTGGACACAGCACTCCAGGCATGGCCTCACCAGTGCCAAGTGCAAAGGGACAATCCCTGTCCTGGTCCTGCTGGCCACACTATTGCTGATACAGGCCAGGATCCATTGGCCTTCTTGGCCACCTGGCACACCTGGCTCATGTTTAGTTGCTGTCAACCAACCCCCCCAGGTCTTTTTCCATAGGGCAGTTTTCCAGTCACTCTTACCTCAGAGTGTGGCACTGCCTGGGGGTGTTGGGCCCAAGGGCAGAAACCAGCACTTAGCCTTGTTGAACCTTACACAACTCTTGGCTCAGTTCCCTCTGAAAAGTCCAGATCCCCCTGAAAAGTCTTCCAACTCTTCAGAAGGCCAGCATTCCCACAAAACTTGGTTTCATCTGCCCATGTTCCATGCCCTGCCTTAACTCAGAAAGAGTTAAATTAATACCCTTCAATTTTATTTCCTGACTTTTAAAGTTTATCTCAGTGGGTTTAGAACATCCATGTCACAGAAATCATGGATGTGTCCCAAGCAAGCACAGCAATGATGTTCATCAATATGAGGACAAAACAAGCAGAATGCAGTTGGGAAAATATAAATCACAGATATACAATGTACAAGCTGGTTGATGCAAAAGTTGATTTGATCAGATATGATAGAATACACATGCAAATAATTTTATTTAAAGTACTGGTCTCAGTGGAGCTGTTCCACACTCCAGGACAATCATACTGAGTGTGACTTTAAGTTGTTAACTTCCTTTCTTTTTTTGTTATCTTTGCTCCAATAAAATATTTCAAGCTTTTAATTTGTCAGGAGAATTGTAAGAGTATCATTACAGAAAGGTCTGGGTCAACTGCTCAATCTGGACTCCCTTCAGAGTTCTAACTCTTAATTTATTATATTTTTAAAGTGTATTAGAAAATTAAATAATTTCCCTTTGCTTTTTATATGAAGATCATAGCCCACATATCTTTGAAACTATGTCTGTTTCCAAATTTCAATAACAAAAAACCTAAAATGCGACAAAGCTATTTGCAATCTCTAAACATGTAGATGCCACAATGCTGGTACATTATACATTTCACCATCAGGCTGTGGCAATTTATTTATGCACTCAAATTTTAAAAAGCTCCTAATATTTTTTTGCTGTCTGTTAATGTCTTCCAATAATTAGTAATAATACTTTTGTAATTGCATTAAAATACGAAGAGTAACAGATTGTTTATTTTACTGAATGTGTTTCAGAGATACCAGTGCGATTGCTTGCCTGGATGGGAAGGAAAATTCTGTGAAAAGGAATCAAATGAATGCAATTCAGAGCCTTGTAGGAACAATGGCACCTGCATGGACCTCTTCAACAGTTACCGGTAAGCGTTGCACCTCCTCGCTGTATGATCATGTTGCAGGAAGGCCAGGCTTATGCACCTAGCCATCATTTTGTTTTCCTGCTTGGGAAGGAAATTTTATTACACAAATGGGCAAATGACTTGTGTCATGGACACAGTGCTCCACTGTACTTTCATGTGAAGCCAGCAGATATAATAAATGGTATACGTAAAATTAAAAAAAAAAAGGAAAGAAAAAAGTGTGATTTAAAAAAAACATTTAGCAAGTAACCTAATTTGGAACTGTACTTTTTCAAAAAAAAAATATAGTTTCTTTTTCTGTCATTTTTGCCCTATAAACACAAGAGATTATTTAAAGAGTAAAAGTAGTGGTAGTGGGCAGTTGGATGAGGAGCTAATATCATTGCTGCCACCTTGTGGTTTAAAATAACAACAGTAATTTAACTAAAATTTATATCCCCTCAGACAAAGCATGAGGATTTGACACTAACCATATTATTTTTAACTTAAACCCAAATCTTTATTTCATGCATGCATTTATGGTTTAAAAATTATTTCATTTCAGTAGCATGAGGATTAGGATTCCATAAACAATCTAGTAATCAGTTTCTGCTCCATGAAGCCAAGGTTTGGCTATATTATGATGTCAATACTAGAGGAGTCCTGTAAATTCTTAAATAGACACTCATGAGGCTGCATATACAGCTCAGTGTAATAACTGTACATGGTACATAGTCTAGATGTTGTACAGTGATTATATTCCTGATAATACAGACAGTAATCAGAAAGGAAACTAAACACAATCGACAATGGGGAAATGATTCCCCAAATAGCTAAACATAACTAAGTTAAACAACCTAATATATATAATATTTTTTTAAAAATTAATTTATGTTCAGAACTTATCCAAAATGATTTATGACATCTTAGAGCTGTATTTTTATGTGGTATTAAACTTCCTAGTCTGGTAAAATATTTGTATTCTAATAACAAAAAGTATAGCAGTGTTGAGAAAACCTGTTAAAATCTTTTTAATTGCTTTTTTCCCACTTTTTAAGGTCTATTGGAATGTAAAAAAATTGTTAAATGTTTTAATTTTGGTTCTTATTTTTCTGATGCTTGCAGTTCTTTGTAGTCTGCCACCCTCAAGGACAATTCTAGTTGAACAGATATTTTGCAGCAGTGAACACTTACCTATCCTTACATTTTCCCATTTTTTCCAGCCTCTAGAAGCATTATACGTATTGCAGAAGGTAACAGGGCTTCTTCTGATTTTACTTATAGCTGGGTGAGCTACTTATGCACAAGTCCAAGGACTTCCTATTTTTATTGAGAATAAAAATAATCAAGAAGTACTTTTTACAGATTTTCCAAATACTAATCTGTTACAGAAAATATTTACAAGAAAATTGGTTTGAAGTGTAAGCACCAGGCATATTTTTTCTCAGAGCTATTTGTCCTAGTTGACATAATGGAACAGGAAAATCAGACATACCATTGATTCATCACATACAAGGGGCAGGCTGCACCAAAGAAAACAACATCTTCAAAGATACCTAGAGTTTAAAGTGACTCTGAGATTTGGCAATACAAAGGAAAATTAGTATAGCTCAATGTTTTATTTTTATATTGTAAAGCAATTTCACTTCAATTAGAGCTGTCCTTGTTTGTCCTTGTTAGCACCAGGGATGCTAAAAGACCATAATTACTCTTAATTTTAAAAAATGTGTTGGTTTTTATTACCTTTGCTGATACTTTTCTCTTAGAAGCTACATCAACAAGACAAAAGGTTTGTGTTATGGCAGCTAAGTAGTGGCAGTAACTGATACCTGAACCTGTGGAAATCCAGCCATGTCTTCAAACTTAAATGTAGTTTTTAAAACAGGATAACTAGATTATAATTGCCTAAAAGAAAAGATCATTGCAATTCTTGAGCTGTGCCCAGGCATTGTTTTGGACAGGCATTAGTTTGGACCAAAGTCAGGCCAGCAAGTGATCTGAAAATGCATCAGTGAAAGGCAATGAAGTTTCCTCGCCTGTGGCCATGTTTTGGCACTGTTTATTTTCCTGCTGAAAGTTGAGCTGCTGGCAGTAACACTCAGAATTTTCTGAATTTCTTTGACATTGGCCACACCACAACTGGTACTTGATATAACTTACAACTTAAATTAATATAAGAGATAGATAAATTTAACTTCCTTTTATGTCTTGATAATCTTCATTAGTTTACTTTCTCTTAAATATTTGCAAGTCCAGCTCAGAATATGAGTTAACTAAAAACTAAGTAATTTATTGTGCGACAGCTTTAAAAACATATAGAAAAAAAAGTTAATATAATGCAAAATGAAACATTTTCCTACCAATAATTACTAATTTAAAACTTCACTTTTGAGTTAGTTTTCTTTATCTGGGGCTGTTCATTATTGAATCTTGAAATGAAAACTATCTGGCAAAACCGAAGTATAAACAAATCTGTCACACTGAATATCTTTATTTATGGATTCCATCACAGAAAAGTAAATCACATCTCAACAGGAAAAAAAGGAAAATAAAGCCTTCTCAGATGCATATTTTTATTTTAAAAAATCAGGTAAGAAAGATACTGAACCAGTAGTCAAGCTTGGTCAAGTTTTGGATATGAATATTTTCTAATATGTCCCCTTTCATTCGACTTAATTTATGAACATAACTGATAAAATGAGAAATATATTTTTCTTCCTTCTCAGTTTTCAGTTTGGCTCATGGCACATGGCAAATAAATTAATTTAGAAAAATTTCATGCATATATTTCTAGTACCTTTTAATTCTCACGGTGACATAAAAATCTCAAATTATGGCTCTGAACATTTATGGACAGATTCATCTAGTATCAGCTGAATTCCTTATTTCTTCTCTATTGTACTGATAATTCTGAGGTTTAGCCCTAGTAACATCAAACCTTAATTAAAGCCCCTGTGTCTCCTTTGCTGTTACCAACTTTTGAGTGAAAAATCTATTCAACTCTTCTTGTCAACTAACATGCAACAGAATTTTATGGATGAACTGGAGTGTCTAATGATGTAGAATAGTTTGGAACTTGTCTGAAATCATTATATATTAGAACTTGGAGAATTAATTATGTCTTTCCAAAGTACTCAGTTCTCTCCATGTATTCACATTGAAATCCACGCATTCATTTTGTCAATTCTTGTTGTTAAGTTTTTTATAAAGAATAAAAATGGTGCCTTGCTTCTGCTTTTCTGTTTATGACATACAAATAGACTTCTCCATACTAAACAGGAAATTAGACCTACCTAAGTATATTTTCTTACGTCATTTATCTATCTTTTATGTTTTATTACAGGTTTTGTGCTTGCTTCAGTTGAGCACAGAAATGTTGTCCATTGGGATAACATTTGAATCCATCCACTAAGACACCTTTTTATTAACTCAGTGTAAACTGAAGTCCAATTCTTCATGCTATCTTATCCACTCTAGATATTTTATTTCTGCAGTCAAGTCCCCTTGTTATTTTGTTTGTTTGTTTTGATTTGGAAACAGACATTTTTCCTGCCTGCTCATTCTTATCTTTGATATTTTTCTTATAGCATGCTTTCTTACATCCTGTTTGTGCAACTATATCACATGCCTCCATTTTCCCCTTCACAGCTATGGATATTATAAATCTGGCTGTGTTATAAAATGCTGAAACCTGTCCTTCCCACTAAGTTCTGCAAGGACAAAAGTTGGTAACTGCCAACGTCACCTTAAAATTTGATGTTCAAGTTCCTTAAGTACTTCTAAGAAATTATTGCTAATGTGTACAGAAAAGTTGTCTGTATTTAAATGATCTCCATTGAAACTCTTCTGTACCTTATCCTGTACTGTAAGAGGCCATGGTTTTCCTACCTCCCTTTAGATTCCAGCTGAAAAAATAATTTGTGTTCATAGAGGAGGGTATTTTGCGTGATTTCAGAACTCGTCTCAAACTGTACTAGTCTTCTTTAACAGTGCTTCTTCAATTAGTAACCATGCCATGATCATCTTTCTTTGTCTTTACTTAGAAAATGATTTATGCCAGCTGACAATTTGGATAACCATACTGTCAACCAGAGTTAGACTTATCCTGCCTCCTTGTTGTTACTTTCTCAGTACATTTCCAGGTACAACATCTTTCCCTACTGCTTCCCTCTTTGCTCCTTAATGTTTGAAGCCACGTCTTTTCAAAATAATAAAATAATTTTTCATTAGTGTAACCTGCACTAAGCTATTAAAAAAAAAGGACCAGTCTTAAGTCATTAGGATATATTCAGTGTCATGCATACTTTATTTGCAGTACTGTTACAGAAAATCAGCATACTGTTTTGCTTCTTTTTTCCCCTTCTGGAAAGGATTTATTTGGAAAAGCAAAGTCAAAATCAGCCTCTGCATTTTCTCAGAAATATGCAAGAATTGCCCTGTGTTGAGCTGTAGAAGCACGTGATTCCTAAGTTCAGGATGTGTAAATATCTGAAAGATCTATAAGTAAAACCATGCCTATTTACACGGTGTATTTTAAAGATGCTCATCTCTAAATGAATGAATTTTAAGTTATCATGAAATTCTAAAGGAAGTCACAATATGATTATAATTTTAATGCTGTGTTCAGTGTGCCTTCTGTTTTTACTCACATTCCTTTTAACTACTGCTATAATATTTCTTAATTTTTTTCCTCAAAAGCAGCTTTTCCCATAGATGTGTATCACCTTGGTATTTAATGATCCTAGATGGCAAATGCTAAAGTATTTTATTGCAAGCAGCAACTCTTACTGTCATTTCTTCAGGGTTTTTTGGCCAACTCTTCCAGTCTTGCTATAGAGAAATTTCCCAAAACATTTGTCTGTTGCACTTCTGACTTATCTTTCATTCAGAGTTGTAGGGTTTTTTCCTTTGTCCTAGTACCAAGTTATGTACATATTTCTTATTCAAAACCATCTTTAAAATATTTATATGGACAATCAGGAGATTTACTAATGAATTAGCTAAAGAAATGTGTGAAAACACAAACAAGTGTTTCCTCCACAGATAGCAAGTGTTTTATAGCTCTTCTCTGGTAATACTGCTAACAACTCAAAATGTGCTTCTTGTTATACTGCAGTGAAATGAGCTTTAGGGTTTCTATTGCCTTTAGCAAAAAAGAAAATATTGCTGTGCCACCTCAGCATCTAACAGTCACTGACATTCTGCACTCCTTAGGGCATATTTTAGCCGTAATTCAACAATCTGCTAAAAGAACAAGAACATTTTTATTCAAAATCCCAATAAAACATTAAAATTTGAACCAAAACACAGTAAGTACCTGGAAAACACCTCCCTCCCACCCCCCACCCCTAAAATTAGCTCATCAACTTTTTCTTCCTGAACAGTAGCATTGTTCCATCTGGTATATTTATTAGGTGATATATTTTAAATAAATTCTTTATAATGTATTTTGTTTAAAAACACCCAAAGAGACACAAAATGACCATTCAATGAGCTCACAGGTTAAATGCAGGGAGTTTAAACCAGTTTCTAAAACAATAAGGTACCTCAAGCATAGCTTTGAGAGTGTATGGAATGTAATATGAGTTACCCAAATTTATCATTGCTGTAGGGCAGTTAAACACTTTCATTGCAAATAATGTACTAATACATGAGCAGAGCTAACAAAAAAAGCATTTTGCACAGTGGTTTATGGGTTCTGGCTTACGATATGCTAAGCTTCCTGGGAACTCCTGGAGTCATCAGAGGACTACTGTGAAACTTTGAAGAGCTTCAGGGTGCCTGCTGCTCCACAGAAGGGATAGCTGCAGAAGGCTGTGACTGCTAACGAGCTGTAGCAGTGTCCCACAAGCTTTGTTGCCAACTTTCCTTGATCTGTGGGGACTTGAAGCTTTTTGTTTCCAGCTGACTCCACATTCAGGACAGCCAAGCATGCTTTCAGCAAATGCTAGGAAGAGTGTATGTAACTGCCAAGCCCAGAGCACAGCCAACAGAGTAGAAGGGGCCAGAAATTCCAGTGAGGACACTGTGTACTTAGGTAGTGAGGTGCTGCAGGGCACCATCACTGACCATCCACAGGAGTAACTAGATTAGAGACCTCAAACCAGACTGAGCTCCTCAGGGAGGATGCAGTTCTATAGGCCTGGAGCTGCAGAAATGTCTGAAATCTCTTGTTGAGGCTGGAATCAGATGGTAGTGTCCTTGCCAGGAGGAAGCACTTGTATGCTGGAGGAGGGTCTGTGTTGCCCAAGTAAAGGAGATTCAGGAGGCAGTCAGCAGTCTGTGAAGCTGAGATAGGGACAATATCATGCTCTCCAAGACCCTACAAATACAATGAAGGCTAGAAGCTTGTAACCTTGACACCAGGATGAGGGTTCCTGTCCTATCTGAGCTCTGCCACTACAGAGTAGGTCCAGTGACCCAGTACCAGAGAATGAACTAGAAGCTCTGTCCAGTGAAGCATCTAAATCAGCTAAACCTGAGTCATGAGGCAGCACCAGAAGGAAGGATGAGTGATGGCAAACACTGGGAGACTGTCTGCTGCAGGCTCCTGATAGGAGATATCCTGAGTCCTGAGGGAAATGGCTCTAGTCCTTGTGAGGTCACTCTTGATTATCTCTAAAAAATCTTGGTGACAAGGAGAGGTTCCTAAGGATTGGAAGAAAGGTTATGGAAATATGTCAGAGAATGGAATGGACAAAGGAAGGAAAAAAGAAGGCTAGGAATGGAGAATGTGACTGCTACTTTCCAGAAAGGCAAGAAGGAGGGTCTGGGCAGCTGTGGACGAGTTAGACTTACCCGGGTCTCTGGAAAGATGATGGAGCAAATAACCCTTGAAACTGTTTCCACGCACATGATGGAAAAGAAGGTGCTCAGGAAAATGTTTTCACAAAGGGGAAAGCAGTCCTGATGATAGCATTCAGTGAGATGACTGGCTTGACAGATAATGAGAGGACTGTGGATACTGTTTCTCTTGACCTTAGCAAGACTCAACATCCTCATAGACAAAACTCGTTGACTTGCTAGACACAAAGACCATATTCAACATAATTCATCCCCTCACCACATTCTGTAGCAATGACATTAAAACTGAAATTCAATGTCTTTTGTAGCTACAGTTCTGGTCAATAACAAAAATGCTGCCACCACATAGTAATCTTGGGTGAGATGTCGTGGGATGTGATGATGTGTGGGATGGTGAGAATTAAAACTAGAATGGATAGAAATAACATAGGCAGTGCACAAAAAATGTCTGAAAAAAGTTTTTGAGACAGATTTCGCTGCCTCATGATTCCTAATCCTAATATTATAATGCTTCTGTTGTGCATGATTCATAATAGACTCATTCCTGCTTGTTCTTTTGCCCTTCATTTAACTGCTCCCTTAAAGTACCTTCAGGTTTTTAGTCTGGAAAACCTTAATAAAATAGAAAGTTTAAACATACAAATAAACAAAAAATGCTGCTGACACTTTAAAAATGGCTCATTAGAAATGAATGGGAAAACCATCTGTCTTTGTTAGCTACAGATTAGACATTTCATGCATCAGCAATGTCTAATACATGCACAAAGGAACAAAATTTTTCAAGGATTATGGGCATTGCTGCTGACATTAAATCCTCTTGAACCATGGAGAATCAGTAATAAACAATTCCATATAAAAGGACAGGGCGTAGATCCCATTCTCATTACTATAAAAACTGGACTTTTTCCTTTGATTTGAGAGATCATTAGTAAAATATATGCTTCACTTCTTGGAAGAGATTTCATTGTTGTTCCTTTTTCCTATGTTCTTAAAGCAATTCTAAAGTGGTCAAGGGTCAAAATTTTTGTAAATTAAATGTGTCTGTTTTAATGTCAAGATGTTACATGTGTTTATTTTGTCTTGAAATGACTTCATGGCCAAAATAATACCAAGGTTTCATCTTCAATTAGGAGGCATTTTCTTTTGAAGTAGAGAATAATTTTCAGAGCATAACAGTCACAATACCTTTAAAAAAAATAGAATGAGATGGGAACTACAAAATTGGTTTTGGAGAAGAGGATTATTGTAAATTTAGAAAAAACAATTTGGAAAAAGTATGAGTTATTCAGCTAAAACAGTTGCATCTCAGAAATAATTGCTTATATGTGACATACAATATGAAACATATGTACACATGTAAAAATTATACATTAAATGGTCCTAGTATAAGTAAACTATACACAACACAATTAGATAATCAACATTGGCTTCCCCACCACTAGTTTCTATAGGTAATAAAATTTTAGTTAATTGTCTTTTTGGGTTTGTCTGAGATTTACACTGTGTGTGCTGTTAGATCAATAGAAGCATTATAGGAGTTTATTTAGACTGCAATTACAGATTGTATACTGTTAAAGGTCCTCTATGAACCAGTCCTCACTCTTCAGCAATAGCAAGCATACTAATGCAGGAACAGTAACCATCATATTTTCTTCTACTAAATGCCAGTTTGGTTATATGAAAAAAAACTATCAGAGTTATAGAAGTGAGCCTTTATCTTTAAAGGTCACAGGTGGAGAAAAGGGACCACAAATACAAAAATCACAGCTCTCTATGAGCATCCATAAGCATTGTTATATGTAGGTCTCTTGGACTTGTTCATTCCTTGTCTGGAAGGGACAGTCATAAAATTTTCATAGGTTTGCCCTATTGAAATAACTCAGTTGTCAGTGAGACACCCATAGAAGAAAGTTGAATTGTTTATACTACAGTAGATATCAAAGGTAGATAAAGACATAACTGACTCTTAGAGACAAAAATATTTTTTTTTCTTTGCTTTTATAGCTTATATCAGAACAATAATCTTTATAAGGACAAAGCTATTTTTTAAATGTTGTTTGCCAGGATATGACAAGTCAAATTTGGTTTTTTAACAGAATCTGCAGGAGAGAAATAGCTACCTCATATGTGACTGCAGTATTTGAGCAGTGCAGATATATTTGTTTGTTTGCTTGCTTGTCTGTTTTTTTATGACTTTGAGAAATACTGTCTTGCTTGAAGATGCTTAATTTTGGGTTTTTTTTACTATTTATATGCTTGGAAATTGTAACACTCCTTGAAAAATATTTCAAGGGTTTGCTTATATAAGTATATATAAAGAATACAAATATTCTTTGGCTAACCTAATCAAGATCTGTGTTAGATGATCTGGGGTAAGTTTAGTCTTGAAAAATGAAATGTTACTGCCTCTTATTTTATTGAGGTTACAATCCTCTTGCACTCTTAGGTGAATGATAAGAAATTATAATTTGGCATCTTAAGGAAGGTCAGTTTGTGCAAATCCTTTTTTCTTTTCTTTTTCTTATCCCAATAATAAATGTGAAAACAGAGGCCTCTCTGCTTCTTAATCTATTTACAAAGTATTTTCTAGACTGCCAATATTAATTACAACACTCTCTAGCCTTTCCAAAAGTTTTATTTTCTATAGGTTTTTTTGAAAATCTGAGTTATAATGTTGAAGTTAGCATGACTGCTGCTGAATGTTGAAAATTTTTCAACAGTTCTCTTCAAATACCTAAATATAGATATTATACGGTTAAGTGTTGTCATGATAATCAAATATATTCTGCCATACTAAATACCATGTCTATCCTTGGTTATCAGTTTTTTATAGGCATCTAATTGGTTCTAGGCATAAAGTATTCAATGTCTTCTATGTTTGGAATAAATAAAAATAAAATAGGAAAAAAAAGAAAAAATACATTAGTTCATTTGTTAATTTGTTCAAAGAGATGTTTTCTTATA
Source organism: Irena cyanogastra (assembly GCA_013397155.1). Taxonomy (NCBI): domain Eukaryota; kingdom Metazoa; phylum Chordata; class Aves; order Passeriformes; family Irenidae; genus Irena; species Irena cyanogastra. The sequence continues at coordinate 92,366 of VWZV01004563.1, forward strand.
CCCTTGCTTCTATTCTTGGATCAGATAGTGCTATTGATAGATATATTGTTTCTTCTATGATTGTCTTCCTTGGAACTTGAGTAAACCCTAGATAAATATCAATTAACAATTCTGAAAAATTTTCCATAGAATATTGGAAACACTCCCCCCTGCCCCCCCACAAAACTGATAGAGACATCTTGCTTAAATGACTTGCAGAGCTCAAAAAATGCAATATAAAGGAGATAAACATTTTTTTGCTCATCCACTCAAATCATTATGCAGAGGTCATTCTAACAGACTTCTGAATTGGTGTGCATTATGTTCAATTTTTTTTCTCATGTCAAATTCTCCAAATGTCAAGGTAATCTATCTTCACAATTACACTTGTATTGTTCGTGCTTCATAAAATTTCAGAGTTGGAGCATGTTATCAACTTCATGTTGCCATGCTAATTATTGCTAATAAGGATTGCAATTGTAATCACCTTTATTTGGCCTTTTTTGATTGCCTGTGGTGGAAGGAACAGACCAAAAAAGATCTCCTTTACTTTCCCTGAACAAAAGTCCCTTCCACTGTGAGCACTCTACCCAAAGAGTTCATTTTTTCTTTCCTGTAATCAGTGTAATCTCTATATATAGGGTGAAGAGCTTTGAGGTCAATTGACAGAACTACAACTCCATTGCTAAACTTCCCAAGTTTAACAAATGTTTTTCCTGGAAGGGCTGTTACCTACATTCGGGTGATAGCTTCCACTTTTTCAGTGCAGCATTTTTCTTCCTTTCAGATTTCTCAGGTCAAAGACAACTAGTCTCAAAATCAATACTAAAAAAACTGTAGGAGCTACCCGTAACTCTCAGAAAATATCAGAGCAATAAAAACCGAGAAAAGGCATTGAGCTGCTTTCCATAACAACTAGGCTCTTTGCACAGCAATTCTGAGTAGAGGAAGAGATTTCCAAGGGGAAATAGTGCTGAAGATACCAGTTTCTACAGATGCAGCAATAAGCCCAGTTGTCATCAAAGGCCGGCATTAAATTAAGAGAGAGGAGCACAAGCAAACAGGCAACTGGGGAGAAGAAAGCCTTTTATTCAAAATCCTTGAAAGATGGAGAGTCATCCTGATAGCTGATTTATTCAACAACTGAGTCTAACAGATTAACTTGCTGTAACTCTTGGAAGCCACATGACAACTGATTCCCTCTGATTCTTGAAAGAATGAAGACGGATTTTTCTCTCTACAAAAGCGAATCAGTACCACCCAAGATATTGGACGCAGATCATTCACTTACTGTTCCTGGTAGCATTGATTTACTGATACTCTGTTTCCACAAATTAAGGGTTTTCTCTTTAACAAATCTTTGGAGAAGTGCTGCCTGCTAAAAAGGCTGCAAATTACATATTTTCTCTCAGATTGCATGGTGAAATCTTGAATTACCTTGTTGCTGCTGTACTGATTGTTGTTCCAGTGAGGGATGAAAGGTATATAGGCAAAGAATGCAGTTCTTTTTGCCAGTGACCAGAGATGGTAAGATAAAAAGGAATTTACGCCCTTTTCCCTTTGCATTTTGTTAGGAACAGAAGGAAATCTAATGTGGGTTTAGTTAATAGAGGGTGTTACTGAAAGAGCAGCTTCGCATGCCAAAATGGATATGCATTCTCCTTGGTGGTCTGCAATAATTCAAGAAATTAATGCTGCTACTCAGAAAATTGTTTGACACACAGAACATAAATTTAAACACACCTTTCTTTCTCTTGATCCTGTGATAACTTGCTAAACAGCACTCCAAAATTTTCATATAACTACAATATCCTTTTTGTACATCTTGGTAAGTTTGGGAGATGGAAGTTCCTAAATTTTAAGGAATGATTCAGTATTTTTAAATATTATAATTTATTTTAAAAAACTTGAACATGGTAAACAGTTTTTCCGACACTTTAGATAATAACCAAAACTATAAAGCAAGAGTAAAAAATGCACCCAGACACTGAAGTAATTTTTTTGTATTTTTAAATGAATTTCTACTGCTCCTAAAATAGGAATTTAAGTAGGCAGGACTGATGGGAAGGAACTTCAACAATGGCTTTCCCCATGGTCGTGGTCTATGAACTAGACTGTTGATACCAAATCATGTTTTATTTTCTGGTTCCAGGCCATATGACCCAAGTGATCCTCCCATATCGCAGCACTAACCTTCAATTTTGCTTATCACAGTTTTTACTTGTTTTATTGTATTTTTTAATTAAAAGTATTCAAAGCATTCAGCACCTTGTATACTTAAAGCACAAACACTCCTTCTAATAAGACAGTTTGACTAGTGATTTTTAATTATTTTAATGTTTACTGGCTGAAATAGAAAACAATGTAAATTCATCTGGCCTTGTAGACAGGATGAATTGCTGTTATTCTTATTGAGATAAATAAGGAAATAGTTTGATCCAAAAAGAAAATGAGTGTGTACCTCATCTCTGAGGTCCAATAGTCTGAAAGTTGCATACAGCCTGATATAAGATGTATCTTATATTCTGGTTCAGGAAAATGGAAAAAAGAAAACAGCAGTATGGAAAAAAATTGGGCGTTGAAAGTATAAACACCCTTTGTAGCATGTAAAATTCTGTTTCCTGGAACAGAAATGTGTGCATTGCAGCTGAAACAGAGCTTAAAGCAAAAGCTGAAGTATAGCTTGCTGTCTCATTGAGCTGAATGTTACCTTGTGATTGTGTGAACTCGTAGCTTCAAATAGAGGATTAAGGAAGAAATTTATGGAAAACAAGCAAATACAACTTTCTCTATCTGTTCCTCTAAAATATGTTTGTTTGGATTTTTTTTTTTGGTAATGTTCCTGAACACACAGAATATCAGGAATAAGTTTTAGTTACTGTTACCAAAGGAAAGAATATGAGCAGAGAATTATGGGAGGAAAGTATACAGAACAAAGAAAGTACATTTTAAAAATAAAATAAAAAAACCACAATGATTAAAAATCTTAAGCAATTGAACTGGAAGGGAATGAAAACTACATAAGCCCTTTGAAGGCTTTCTGTATGCATCAAACATGCAAAAGACACACTTAGACACTACTATAGTAGCAGAAATGTAATCTTCTAATCTCTCTTCCCAACAACATACCTTCCAAATAATTTTTCTCCAGTTTGGGACCAATATCCATGCATGTCTTTTACTACCTGGTACCATTTCCCAAGTACTTTACCCCAAGTGCTTTCTTAGCCACCATTGAAGATTCAACTTGTAGACTGCAGGGGGGGTACATACTTCCCATAAGCCAGTATCTACATCTCAGTTAAACTAAAAAATTGTACGTGTGTGTATGACAAAGATAACATTTTCTCCCCCTAATTTTAACTTCATATCCTTATTCTATCAGTGGATAAAAGCAGATGGATTTTCTTTAATGTATTATTGTCGCAATTTATGTTCACCTATCAATTTACTTTGTAATGGACAAATTGGTCTTTGATTACTTACTGATTAATCCTTTGGAGAGAGCTACATCAGCCAATTCCCTCAGGCCCCTTGGGATGCATTTCATGAAGTTCCATGGACTTAGGTATATTCAGGTTTCTCAAACCTGACCTTCTCCTAGGATGGGAAGGACTTCAGTCCCCCAGTACTTGGCATGAGCTTCAGAGAGGTGGGAAGTGAGACTAACAGTAAAAGCTGAAGCAAATAAAAATGTTGAATATCTCAGTCTTCTCTCTGTTGTTTGTTGCCAGTTTTCCTCTCTTATTTATTGCAGAGGTACATTTTTTTTAACCTTACTTTTGTGGCAGACGTACTGGTAA